>LGSN01000122.1:0-74720 GCA_001314375.1 Phytophthora podocarpi | reverse complement strand
CCTTCGGTTTGCCCGATCTGGGCTAGATTGGTACAACTTGGTATATGCCAAGTTTTCAGATGGACCATCTGACGAGAATTCAGAGCCAATTCCATTCAAAGGGAGGAATTGAATTATTGAATGTAAGGTACTGTTCCAGTTCCGTGCCTGCAATCGGTTCCGTTCCCGCTTAGTTTCAGCCAATCCACAAGCTAATAAAATTGAGGAAGTAAGCCATTGGTTAAAAGTCGGTAACCACCAAAACCTGTTAGACCGAATAGGGTTGAGGACATATTTCTCTCCGAATTTGTGATCACATTCATGTTGAAACAACCACCAGCACCCAAGCGCTTCAAGCCACCCCGCCTACCACTACCTAGACAATGCCAAAGTACACGAACGTACGCTGGCGAGACTCGCCGTGCCGTCGGAAAGAACTACTCTTCGAATGTGTACAACTATTGCTTGGTTTCGTCGATTTGTGCATTCTTAATTTTTTTAAATGATACGATATCTCTGTATGTCTGAGCTCATTATCATTTCAAAAATTTGGATTTGTTATTAATAACCTCAAATTCTACCCAGTAAACGAAAGTGTTCCTGTTGAGCAACACGTACAAACCGCAGTCCATAAGATAGGTACTTCAGCAATCTGTGATAAAATCGAGAAAGAAAAGCATGTGCTTACATGTAAAATAACACGCCAATAAAAGTTATGATCTAAACAAGGTAGCCCTTTCGAAAATGGGCACGGAACTGGCACCGTACCTTACTGCGAAGTCTGATAGTATGAAAGCGATTGCATGGATTACAGAAACACTTATAGCGGAAGCTGGACAGGTGCTTGGTGCTTTCCGGGTGTCCGCTGGAAAACAAAGTGGTCGATCACACACACGAGGAGATAGCAGAACCATCAACACTAATGCGAATGTCACAGCGGGTCCAGGAGGTAAATTCTATCCCATACCACTCCGCGGCCTTAAGGATAATACTGCGAAACAAGTAGCGAGTTCCTAGAATACGTGCAACCAAGTTAACGTCATCCAACTCATCGCCACTTTCTTCTTTCTCACTCGTTTCTTCGAAAGTGTCATACACAAACCGAGCCTCCAGAAGCACGTCTGTGTCTTTCCTTGACCACGGTCACATGTTGTATAGATAAAAATAACCAGCAACGGTCAGCCACTGTACAAACACTAAAACCTACTTAGATCTAAATGAGATAAAATGTTATTCGTGCAAGTTCCTAGGCCCTCACGCTTAGAAGCTGCAGGTTTTCCACGATTGACAAGTTGGATTTGTCTACAAAAAAGCTGCAAACCTTCCAACCATGATAACCACAATTGTATTAGTTAATTAAATAAAGTTTTACGTTGTGTACTATCAAAATAACTATGAATTGTTTTATTTTACCACATAGATTATTTCATATAGAAATTAGTAATAATATATTGTTTTGAAATTACTGTTCGGAATCCCTGTTACCACCGGTAGCCTCTCTGAAAAATGCAAAGCTTTTGCAGTAAAACATCTTAGGGTTGTGGTGTGCTGAATTTGCCTATCGCGGTCGAGTGAGTGTCTTCAGTGAAATCGCCCCAAGGTGATTAGTAGAATGCTCTACGCGATTACGCAAAATCTCCGAGTACTGATCTGGACCCACCTTCTCCAAACTCGGTTTCCTGCGCTCACCAAGTTACTAGACCGACTACCCTCGATGATGATCAACATCATATGAGAGTCTGCATTGTTCAGTTAGGTTCGATAGCAGCAGTAGTTATAACTTGTTAGCTCGAGTAGCTTAGTGTTCCTAACTTGCTTCAGAATTGAATTTTGTTTTTCCTCCTCCAAAGCGCTGCCTTCCAGCATCTCCGAATCTGTGTCTTCCGAGTGCCCACCGTTAAAATGAGGCTGTTTGACTTGGAGCGTGGCGACTCTACATATTTTCGTTAGCGTCACTTCCCCAACACTCACTTGACATCCTGCATGAAGATTGACCAGAAAATACCTAAGTGTTTGAGACACTCGCGTGTATGACTCATGCGCGTAGTCTCAGAACTTCACAACGTCCATGATCTGAAGATGCCTGGCAACGATAGACTAAGATGTACCCGTTTTTAAGCCACTAAAAGACCAACCAGTAGGTCTGTACGCCATGATATAGCTGTAAGAGGTAATCCTATCGATAATATTGTCCCCCGGTTGTCCACAGCCCCAGCAGCTGTACAACCTTATCGTATTCCGACTTCTGCCAAGAGCATCTGAGTCGCAGCAACGGGCACTATCAGGATCGGAAAGATGTTGTCAGCATGTGTCGTCAAAAGAGATATGTTCGTAGTTTAACAAAGGGGTAAAGCCCAGCAAATAAGCAAATAAGAATATAGGTCTCAAAAAAATTTCCACCTAAAGTGTTAATTATTATCGTTAATCTAGCTTTAACTATACTTGCAGGACGCAAGTATAATAAAGTTAAGTCTAAGAAATCTACGCTTCCTCATACACGTGCGCACACGTGTAAGCTTAAGTATTGGGCTAAGTAGGCCCATTACATTGGCAGACAGGCAGCCTGTAGAGTCTTGTTTTGTGTTTCGCAGACAGGCAGTCTATTGAGTTTGTTGTCTGCTGACAGGGCGCTGGAAAAGATAAGGTGAACCCCACAGACGTAATAGAGGAAATCACAGAGGCACTTTAGTGAAATCCGCAGAGATTAATCACTACACTCCGCGACACATTGCATCATTACGTTATTAGAGGCGGTGCGATGACGCAGTCCTGATCCGTGTGATCTGCCACACGTGCGTCCACGCAGCCACTCGCTATTTCCAAATAACCACACCAGCCACCGTAGCGGTGCGCACACGTTCAACAGCCTCTGTGGGGCTCCACTTCGTTTCAAAGAACGCTCTGCCGCACAAGTACCAGCGCAGCCTGCCACCAGACAGCAGGGTGAAGGACCGGAAGCTGCCCACCAGCGCCAGCAGCAGCAGCGGGGCAGGAGGTCGCGCACGAGCCCCAGGGATCCCCGTGGCGGTGGAAGAGGCGCAGTATCGACGAAGCAGCTGTTGCATCTTGAGTGTTGATACTGCTCTGAGAGTAACGGGTGGGCTATTCTACGCATGATCTTGCTATGTTTTGGAACACTGGATATGTCGTCGCGAAAATGATGTTTGATGCGCTGGAGTGTAAGGGGACGTTGGACGAATAAAGCTACTTGATTTTGAGCCTATATTCCGGAAGGTGTACTCGCGGAGGATGGTTCCGTGCCGCCAGCAGCTGGGCTCTGCAATGCAGCGCATTGATAAAACCATTAAGCTGAAGGTGAAGGACGCGACAATGCATGGCATGCACTGAAATCTCTGCCTGATGGGCGGGATCAGGCACCTCACCAGGATTTCGCTACCTATGAAATTGCGCGTGCCTTGATCAAGCGTGAGCTGGTCCACGGTTTGGTCATTGTAGCGTAAATGGATAATATACGGCTGCATGGCTACCCCGGTTGTTTTGGCGGGCAAGCTAAGCAATCGAAGCCCAAGAGATTGATACTACAACTACGTAGCATGCTGTTCTCCCGCGGAGATCTTGCCCACACTGCTGTAAGAGCGCTGTTAGAGCGATGTCCAAATAGAAACAAGGTCAAATTTTGGCCCCTATTGTTTCGTAAATGTTGCACGAAGGAAAATTAGGTGGCCAAATGCCGCATTATAAAGCAGCAAAATGAAATAGGTGCGCGCCAATTTCTTTTGGCGGTAACACTTTATTTTGCGATAAGTGTCAAACGCGCGAGGGAACGAAGAAGACCAGATCTCCACGCGTGCCTCCGAGTACGTACAAACAACATCCATGGACACGGGTATCTACCTGTAGCAAAGCTATGGGGATGAATGGATGCGTGTGTGAGCTGACGCAGATGGCGATTTTTGCTCGACAGAGGGATCATCAGGTGACACACATATGCATAGCCAGATTGGCGTGCATATTGTGGAGTACGAAAACTTGATGTCCGACGATGTCTATAGGATGCAGTAGCGAGAGGACCGTGTCGGTGTCGAAGGTCAACGTGCTCGAGGGGGGTAATGACTTAACCGATGATGGAGCAAACGACAGTGTGCAAGAAATTCTTTGTGATTGGCAAAGTGATTTGATGTAGGACGATTGCAAGCCCATTCGAGAGTGATGAACTAGATGCTGAATGGATCGATGTCGATGAACCAGACGCTCTAGTTGGGGATGACGAGCTTTTTGCCTATCTGTTTGGTGTGTACCCTGCTCATTGTGGTACTTGGACAACTGGACGGCAGATCGATTTGTGGCCCCACTACGGAGACCATTCTTGTCCGAACGGACTTTTTCTGCACCTTGAAAGCTCAACACTCGTACGGCTTACAAGAAAACCTTGCGATGCAAGAGCTATTAGAACCGTTGTACTATAAAAATATGTGTTTCGGGGACAAAATACTCAGTATCATTTTGACATCGGGCGGTTGCTGTTCAATTATCGTATTACGGCAATGGGTGTGGAATCGACGGAGACGGGATTGGGTGTGCTGCGGCATATCTAGGAATGGCACGAACAGTAGCTAGAGTCTACATTAAACGCTTCGAGGATCTACTGTATGACATGATGCATGATGTCATCTATTTCCCTGCCCACTCTGCTGTAGAGGAATGGGGAGTTTTAGTTGATGGATTCGTCGGTCGTGGAAGCGACTATCCCGATATCGCTTGTGTTTTTGACGGGACCATCATACAAACGCGACGCCTACGCAACCACATGGTAGTTGTTGCGGTTGTTCATGCATATAACTTGTACTAACAAGAGTTTGTGGTGATGTGGTTGATGAACACGGTTCTACGACAAGAGCAGTTACATCTCATACATCGGCCTAGCTGCAATCGACTATCGGGGCAAATTTCGCTACATTTGTGTATTTTCAGGGAGCAATTCGGATCAATCAATGTGGAATGAATCAGAACTGTTGGGATCACGTGCCCGATATTTGTGAAGCAATTGGTTGGCAGACTCAGGTTTCAAAATTTGGTTATTTCTAATGGTTCCATTTGACGAGCGGCGTGGCAAATGCCTGTCAAGGAAACAAAGATGGTAAGATGGGTATCTGCTTGTGGTGTTGGGTGTGTCATGGCAAAAATTATTAAAGATATCTGTTCTTGAATGGTTTTGGTTATCAGCTACAACTTTTTTCACTCCTCTACACGTATACGGGTCGAGTGTGTATTTGGCAAGCTCAAAGGACGCTTCAAAGTGCTGCATGGAGCGACTGATCGACATGCACACACGAACAATGCTCGCATGATCTGTGCGGCAGCTGTGCTCCACAATCTACATGTAGATATCGGAGACGACATGGAGTTTGAGTGGTCTCGTGATGACCAAGCTCGGAAGCGAGCAATACAAGCAATGAGTGCATTCGATCGAAACTGGGATCGAACGAAAAATGAGGTTAATTTAGGAGCAGCAAAGCGGAACGCGTACATGGACCGATTCTACCGCCAAGATAACAAATAGAACGGCTAGTGTTGTGGCCGACGTGTATCACTGCAACCAGTTGAAACGCACGCTCAACCACCACTGCAGAGAAGAAGCATAACAGCTGCTAATGCTATTGCGACGAAGCTGTTGCTTCGTCTCGGCAAAAAGATTAACGGCAGAGACTGACATCTGTTGAAGATTTTCCATACTTTGGCGTAGGGTTTGGCTGGCCTCACGCTGCGCCCCTATAAAGGCAGCTTGATTTGCAGTAGCTGCGTTTGTTGTCAAACCAATTTGGCAATCAGCTACCCCACAATTACATCAGATTGGATAGGAGCCAACGAGTTTTGGCGGGCAAAATTCGCTCGATTGAGCTGAGCCCGGCTTGAAGCGAATCACCAATAACACCAACGGGTCTGTTGGACGAGGGCCGACCCGTCTTTTTCTTGGCCTTTGCATTAGTACTGGCATCCGCACGTGCTTCGGTGGGGGTGTCCGAGCCTTCACCGCCGGAACTAGCACCAACTTCATGGTGGCTCTCATCTTCGTCGAAATCGTCAACTCCATCTTCAACGCGGCCATGGGAATTCCTGATTCCACAATTGCCTCGCCCGTGCATCTAGGATTCCCGGAGAAATATCACAAATTAATGACCACAACGTTGTGAGCTCTAAACCCAGAGGACCGCCGTACTTCTGTTTCACATCCATGGGAGTACAAGTCAATTTCTTGCTGACACGTGTGCCACCTTTTTGGAAGAGCCTAGAAAAAAAAATGCGTGGCATCTCAGGATACTCGCGCCCTTCATCTTCATCTTTCTTGAGGCCGATGACGCGCAAGTTCCAGAGGCAATCTGCATTGACGCTACGTACGGCATGAATATCAATAGGTGCGTTTGGTGAAGCGTTCACAAACTTTGTAAAGAGTTGGTTATTCGTTCGCCAACTCATTACTTTGTGTTTGCATTGTGTAGATACCGATTGTTCAGCTTTATGGTCACTGATAAATTTGGATGTGGTGTTATTCGCTCAGCACGCCCTTGTAGACGGCGAGTGCAGATCAAACATGGAGTGTGCTGTTTCAGCGTGCAAGGCGAATAACCCCATTTGAACTGCAGTGAAAGTGATTATAATCGACAAAGCTTTCATTGAACTCGCGCTGCTACAGGCCAGATGCTACTGTCATTCCCTGTCGTTTTCATGTCATAGACCATCTAAAACGAGAAGTGACAAGAAGAATTATGGATTTATGAACTTCGAGAAACCCCATGTGAAGAATCTAGTGACTTTGATGGTATGCGCAGTGACAGAAGAATATTTCAATCATTCTCTCTCCGCGTTGAAGACGCTGTATGAAACGAGACCTGCGTTTTGAGACTAATTTACTGAGTACTAGCTGAACTGCAAGGGAATGTCGTGCACGTTCAAGCGAAGCGACATTCCATATCTGGATAACAACACCAATAATAGCAAGCTGAAGAGCTGCAAAATACATATTGCATCGGCATATGGCAATAGCTGAATGCATTGACCATTTGCTCTTTCTGCAGCAGTCTGCGGCAGATGAATACTTGGCGAAATTAAAGCATGTTGAATATCGATACAATCAGCATTGCGATCAAAAGATGAATGTCTTGGCTAAGCTTGCCACACATCGTGCGTGTGATTTAGTGGGTGAACAGTTCAAAGTCAGTCTTCAGGTTGACTATTGTCTCTCATCAGATGAAGTAAGTTCGACCTAAGTTACCTTGGTGAGTGGAGAGTGGGGTGGTTCAATTGCAGTCAGTGTGGTAGAAAGTAAGTGCATTTGCACATTTCACCAGCCACCCCTACTTCCTTGTCGCCATATCATGTATCTGCGCCGCCAGAGCGATGAGTTTCGTTCAGTTATCCCGCACAATTCGATTCCGGAACGATGGATCGTTGCTGACCCAGACGGAGAAGATGATATCCGGATGTATCCCAGAGCTTCAACGTGAAAGACGTTGATGCATCGTCGAGCCATGTTCTTGGACATAATGAAATATATCGCGCCAGTATTACCGTTTGTCAGAAAAATGCTGAAGTCATTGCGGACAAGAGCTCACGGAGCTTTCGCAAATGGTTGATCTACCTAACCAAGTTGGAGAACATCGCTAGGCTTGACGATGGCGTCCCCAAAACCCCAGACACGATGAAGGTAAGCGTGGATGGAGAAGTTGGTGAAGTTGGTGTACCAGTCACAAATACTCCGACAGTTGGTGAGCCGTTTGGTGAATCGTCCCCAAATTCACCACTTGTTAAAAATCGTGGTGACAGACCCACCACCAACACGACAATAGTTAGTGAAGATGGCAACAATTCGATCACTAACTCAGCGATAGTTGGTGACGCTGTCACCAATTCGGTCATCAACGCGACGGTAGTTGGTGGTGACTCACCAACTCGGCGATAGTTGGTGCAGTTGTCACCAGTTCGGCCACCATACCGACGATAGTTGGTGCAGTTGTCACCAGTTCGGCCACCATACCGACGATAGTTGATGATACTGTCACCAGTTCAAGTGTTGTCGAAAGAACAGTCGCCGTATCACCGCATGCAAGAAACGTCTAGAATTAAGTGATCCCGACGTGGAGGATGGCGTTAACAGCAAGAGCGGTCAAGAGTTGAAGATTCCATTGAATCCTGCTAGTAAACCTTAGGGGCAACCTTAGTGAAAATAAGCTACAAAGAAAGCAAAGGCACGCAACGGATTCGAAGACACAAAGCACTGGCGAAGCAACTGAACATTGTTGGTGATGTAACTCTGGCCATACTCCGATAATACATTGACGAGAAGAAGGCATCACTGTCAAAGATTGGACCAGTGTTCTCTGCTATCCACCCCATGCACCAGACCGCAATTTACAAGCGACCAAAAGCACGTGTTAAGATTCCTGGATCAACTGTGCCAGTTGAGGCCAATATTCAATACGTACTACCTGAACGTCTGGTAAACAAATCAGCAGAAGCAGGAAGAAATGCTAGCAGTCAAGTATTGGTCGCACCCCTGCAATAGATGACATTGCAGTCTACATTTTGGACATAGACACATTTTCTCTTGAAGACATAGACACAATGAAGGAGTGGCATTCTTTTTCAAGAAAATTGATATTGTGCGTTCTACGCAAAAATTCCTGGGCGGTTCTTTGAACCAACAGCCGAGCAATCGACCAACTTGTATAATCTGATAATNGGATTTGCTGCCTCCTAATGAAACCTGCGGATAAAGCAGTCTTACGAACCTGTCTCGGACCCGTGGCAGGGTGCGAGGCACTTTGAAACCGGGGCCAACCCCGAAGGTTGACCTCGGGACAGGCAGGGAAAGGCGGCGCGGCAAAGAAACTATTTTGGCCGATTAAAGCAAGCCGCCGGTTTGGTGGTGGTACGGCCAATAGCCTGAAACCGGCAAAATTAGACGGGAATCACAATAACACACGCACGCTAATTAAGTGGGTCTCGATGAAACAAGAACGTGGAGACCAGCTCATTATACTGCAGAAGATACCTCTGATGAATATGTATTTCGCGTTCAAGTCTCACATTGGTGAAATAATAGTCCAGTTTGACGACTTGTTGAAGTTTGCGGGGGCAAGTGGCTATCCAATGGATGCATATTGTGGCAGTGCTCCATGTGGCAGTACAAATCCAACCAAAGTGACGAAACTATGGAGGGGTTAAAGAAATTCGTGCGGCGGACTCGGTATTTTTGGGGTTTGAAGAGGAAGCAGATCGAAACAAGCTGCTCGACACAAAACAAAAGATTTTCAGTAAAGATGCCGAACAGCGTGTCGTCGTTTTCGCTGTAAACATTCAAGTGGATATTACACATTGGTGCGGAGAAATTGTTGGCTTTCGAAGTCGAACGATCTGGATCTACGACCCGAAACAGACGAGCGATTACGTCGAAGAAGTAAAATAAAAATAGTGGAGCGAGCGGTAAAGCCGCTGATCGACCCTGCATTTGATCCCACGATCAAGCAATCTTCTGCCTGGATTTAGAAGGATGGACAATACTGCGGGAAGTTGGTCGTAAAGTGGTTCGAGAATTATCTTAAGGTTGCGATGAACACCAAGCCGAGTGAAGATCTACACACACAGGCTGACACTACAGTTGATATCGCCCAAGGACCTTGACAAATGCAGATACCAAATGTTCTCAGCAGTTTTTCTTGATGTTTACGACAATTAGTTAAGTAACATCAATATACGTGTGCCTTGATTGCGAATTGCTACCAGAACACTGGATGTTCAAACACAGAGTGCTAAAATGCAAAGATATTCCAACGTTATTTGGATGGTGAATCAAACGTTATTTTACGCTTGGACATGCATACAGGGGTAGCGGCAATAAGAAAGGGTTCAACGATTAAATCTTAAAGGTGTATAGCATACAAAAGGCAAATCAAATCTGGCAGAGCCTCAAAACTACTGAATTAGATCGATTAGCCGAACGGATTAGGTACGTTGATAAACTTAGATTCAGTAGATCACGCATGAACAACCCGGCGTGCCTCCAGTATCGCTTGATGTCCTCTGCAGACAGCTCTTCCCGTGCGTCACACATCCACTCCAACGCACCGGAGGGCGCCATGCCATACGGTTCTGAGTCCCAGCCGAGAAGGCGTAGCGCAGTCTCCTGCGTACGTGCTGCCAGCACGAGGTGCTTGAACCAAGCTTGGTCTGGGCTGTATCGTCCGTCTCCAAGAGCAGCGGTGAGGCTATCTTGCAGCCCAGGAAGTCTAGCGCTGTCTGGCGCTGCTCGGCTTCCACCTTGAGTAGCATGGTGTTGAAGCAAGAGCAGGCTGGGTTCATGGGTGCACTTCTTTTTGTATAGGTCAGTACTTATATCGAGGTCCTGTATATGTACGATTCCGAAATTATAAGTTGTTGACCCTTTCTTATTGCCGCTACCCCTTTACATGTACAGGTAATGTAACGTACCAATTATGGCACGGTTTCGATGGTCTCAAAAAGCGAGGTATATCTACCGTAATACTCATAACTACTGTACAAAATTTGTACCCATGAAAAGAGGAGATAAAACCGGAGATGATAAACACATATCCAAAGCTTGGTTCGATTTAGTACAGCAGCTCGCGATAGGCAAAGTTGGTAGAAATATAGATAAAAGGGTGGACCAGTTCGTCGCACGGTCCATACAAATTTAGGTGAATTTAAATCCCCTGGAACATCTTATATCTTTGATGGAGTCAATTTTGGCAAAATGTATACTGACATCAAGTCAAAAACCGTGCTAGAATTAGCACCATGCCACAACTGGCACTTTACCTTGCGTCGAGTTTTTTTTCTTCATAAATACTACCAGATACGGTTTATATAAACCTTACCCTCAGCATATGTTCTTGAACATGGCACATTTTCTACCCGATAGTTGTCGAACGTAGAGAGAGCCTTTTTTGAAAGTGGTTGCTGTTCCAGACTGGAGCATCTCCTTTTATACATTTATCCGACAAACATAAACATTGTGCCCAGCGAATGAAGCGAGCCGATCCCGCGCGAAGCGCAGTAGGGTTCATTCCTTTCTAGTATGGGTTTTGGGTTTTGGGTTTTGGGTTTTGGGTCCACGCGGAGCGCGAGCAGGGTGATAGTTTTCTAGTGTTCTCCAACTCCTATTTATCCGAACGTGTACACTATACACGTATACGAATGCAGAAAAAAGCAAATCGGACACAGTAGGAAGACTACTGTGCACATCCAGTCTAGAACAGCAACACGTGCCCTTTTTTTTTTAAAAAAAGAGGCTCCAAACGGGAAAATCTAAGGTGCTCGAGGTTATGGATCTCGAGGTGCAATAAACGAGGCGCGTCATTTCAGGAGTTTTACAAGGCGGGTGAGTACGGCAAGCGGATCATCAACAGTTGCAGTAGCTGATGGTGAACTCCTTTCGGTCTACTTTTTCTTGTACGAAGAAGTCTTTTATACCTATGTGCTTGCTCCTGCCATGGAGCTCAGGGTTGTTACAGATCTTTATGCAACTTTGGTTGTCTTCCATGATCAGTGTGGGCTTTGAGCTCTCGTAGCCTAATTTTCTTAGCAGAAACTTAAGGTAGATAAGTACTTGCATGCAATAGCAGAGTGCAATGTACTCTGCTTCTGTTGCGGAGAACACCACAGTGTGGCGTCTTCGTGAGACCCAGCTGATAGGACTGTTGCAGAACATAGTGACGTAGCCACCAATGCAACGCCTAGTGTCTTCGCACTGGGCATACTCTGAGTCCGTGTTTGCCATGAGGTATTCACTGACCGTCGCAGCTCTAAGTTCTCTACACCACCTAATGTGATGCCATAGTCGTTCATGCCATTGAGGTAGTGCAGACCATGCTTGACAGCATTTCAGTGAGGCTTACCTGGGTTGTCCAGATATTGACTGACTTCACGAATGAAGTAGGCAAGCCGGGCCTCGTGCCTGTCATCAGGTACATGAAACTACCTACTACTTCTCGGTACGTGTTTTTGCCATGTGAGGTTTAGTTGTTTCATCGGTAGGGCAGTCACACGCACTTAGCAGAGTGTGTTATAGGAATACTCTTAGGGTAACCCTCTAGCATCGGGAAGCGGTCGAGCACTTTGGTGGCATAGATTTTTGATGGATGAAGATAGAGCGGTTAGCTCGGTTTCTCTCGATTGTCCAACCGAGGAGGTACGATACTTCGGCTAAATCGGTCATGTGAAACTCGGAGCTCAAGGCCGATTGACTCGGGCAACGACGTCTTTGGGCGGTGAAATAATCAACAGATCGTCAATGTAAACCGAGATGTAACACGGCGCATTGGAAATGTGCTTAAAGAACACGCAGCGGTCTGTAACTAGGCGACGGAGTCCGAGACGCTCGAGATACTTAGCAAAGGTGAGGCATCAGACTCGAGGTGCTTGTTTGAGGCTATACAGTATCTTACCAAGGCTGCATACGAGTGCAGGGTGTTCCTTAGACTGGAATCCTTCGGGCTTTTCCATGAAGATTTCTACATCTAGAGAACCATTGAGTAAAACCGTTTTAAAAAACGTCCATCTGTTCGATCTCACAGTCGAGGATAGCTGCAAGCGTGAGCAGCAGTCTAAGCACTTCCATCTGTACGACAGGAGAAAAATCTCTGTATAGTCAACGCTGTACCTCTGCTGGAAGCCCTTAATGACCAGGCGTGCTTTGAAGCGAACAACACGGCTGGTTTCATCACGTTTACGAATGAAAACCATTGACATTGCAACCTTTCTGTTGTGGGGGCGACGGACAAGGATCCACGTTCGATTTTAGAGAGATCATAGATCAGCAGCATGCCAGTCAGATGCGTATGAGGAACGCATGACAGACTTGTAGGTCTTAGGATCGTGGTCGTAGCGAGCAGCTAAGAGAGTGATGATGGCGTCGTGACGGGTTTGTTTATCTTCCAAACCCAGTAGTTCATCGAGTAGCAGTGCTTTAGAATACACTCAAGAACATTAATAGGTTTTGGTTTTCTTAGCGGACGGGAGGCAAACGTCAGTGTCAGCTGCCATCAATGAGGCTTGGTTACGTTTGACGAGCGCAATAAATGGGGATAGATGTTCTTTTTGAACATGCTGAGTGGTTTGGTGTGGCGCGTTCGAGAAACGTCAGTGTAGGAAACGTGTCCTCTTTGACTGTCACGGCACGGCTGTAGTGATTCAGTTCTCAGTCGTGCTGAGCAGGTGATAGCCATTTTTGTTTTGAGGGAGGCCAACAAACATGCACAGTTTTGCTCGGGACTCGAGCTTGTTGCGATGTGGCTCTGGCTTGAGAGCAAATGCAGCACAACCGAACACCTTAATGTACTGCAGAGAGGGCTTCTTGCCGTACCAAAGCTCGTAGGGTGTAACTCCAGTAGGAAGCACGCTGCTCGAGGTCACATTAATGGTATGAGTGACATACTGGCACCACTTTTCCTCCACAGCTGGCGAGGTAAGTCGCCATCTATAAGAAGGGCCCGCACGCGCTCGAGAATGGTGTGCATACGGCGTTCTGCAACGCCATTCTGTTGAGGTGTATAGGTATTGGTGAATTGCGCATGAGTGCCGCAGCGATCAAAACTGAGCTGGCCTAGCTTTTCGTACTTTTTGCCATAGTCTCTTTGGATCCGAGCGATCTCAGGATCAAACTGGTTGAATTGGATTTCGAGTGTACCAACCTCTGAGTTGAAGCAATTCTTGGCCGCCTTGCGGAACTTTTCATAGCAGTCGTACAAATCAGACTTCCGCTGCACTACATAGAGATGCATGAAGCGCGAATAGTCGTCAATGAAAGTGATGAAGTGGTGAGCACCACTTAGGCTAGGGGCCATAAATATCAGAGTGAACTTTCTCAAGCGGGGCCTTTGCACGATCAACATTGCCATTGAAAGGATGATTTAGCAAAGCTGGACGATAAACAAAAGTGTTTCGTGATCGCGGATGGTTGAGTGAACGCCAGTTCGGGAGCCGCTTGGATCCTAGACATCGTTTGCATCGCACGAAAGTTAGGATGGCCAAGACTTTTATGCCACAATAAGACAGTAGGATCCAAACCTGATTGAGTCACTAGGGTGTTGGCGGGTTTGTCTTCCGCAGGAGCCGAGGTCAAGAGCGCACTGGATGGCGTCATGGGTGGCGTTTCGGGCTTGAGCTGGAACAGGTCCATGTCAGTTGCAAACTGAATGTGGAGCTTGTTGCCCTTGCCCACGAAGAACGCCCACCGCGTGGAGGAATTGACGACGACACGAATGCCGATTTTCAATAGCTGTGCAATGGGCAGCAGGTTGAACTTCATCTCGGGAACGTACAGAACGTCGCGAAATTCCAGCGGGCGTTCCGTTGGTATGCAGCATGGTGGGTACAACAGTCATGAGGGTCAGCACTAGTAGCAGAGACCCCACGACCGGCGCGATAATCATCACGTAAGAAATGAGGTCAGCCTCCTGTCTTCGCGAGTTGAACTTGCGCTGGAGGTCGTGAAAGTTCACGGGGCTGCCGAAACGATCGAAGACATCGGGGGCATTTCAGGGCTGGGGCCCAGCATCGCTCTGATGACCAGAACGCTGGTAATTTTCCGATCGCTGGTGGCGTGGATGCTTAGCCGGGAACGAGTTTGAGTCCTCACGTGGCTCGCGCTCAATGATGGCGACGTTGGCGGGGAGGACTGTGCCTTCCTTGACCGTTCTAGTCCTCAAGTGCTTCTGCAGCACACGACAGTACGAATGATGTCATTCGCACGCTGGCAGTAAGTGCAGTTGTCGGCGGAGCGAGGTGGATCATCGCGACCATGGGAGCAATCGTAACGGCTTGGATCTCCGCCTCACTAACCGTAGCAAGCGTTTCAGGACTGCCCTTCTCGATCACGTACTTGCGCTTGGCATAGTCGTCTAGTACCTTTTGCTCGATGTTGGTCTTGAGGTCAGTGTAAGGGATGAACTTCTTACTGCTCTTTCAAATCGCTGGTCGGGCTTCCACGTACTCGGCGTGACACGGTACAGATACAGTGACTTCTGCTCGTCGGTCATCACAATATCAGTAGTCTCAGTCGCGGCCTTCAGCGCGCACTCAAACGTGAGGGAGAACGTCATGAGATCCGTTCCCTCCACGTACTTGATGTAGTACGGGTCATCATGTGCACCCGAACCTTCGTAGCGATCGTGCAGCTCTTAGTAGATCAGGTAGGCCGACGTGCATCCCTCAACGAGAAGCACGTGAGCATCGTCGATCGTGGAGATCAGGAAATGACCACGTTTTGCGCTCCAGGCGGCGTCTTTTATGCGAGCTCGGCTTGCGTGCAGCACGCTTCTTAGCAGCTCTGAGCTTACCACGAGCCTTCTTCAGCAGTGCGCGGAGCAATGGTCTGCGTCTCTCCTTGTCCCGCTACGTCTCAGTGAAAGTCTTGATCACCGGCGGAACGCTCAGGTGCGGAGGCCGTCTTTGTCGGGCGGGAAGGCTTGGCAGCATCAGGAGCCACATACGAGTTACCAGACGACGAGTTGGATGGACGCCTCGGAGGACGACGCCTCAGCAGTCGGACCAGCAACATCGGCGGTGTACGGGTCGTCCTCGCCATGGTTGTCGATCGGAGGCAGCGTCTCCGCGTCGGAGTCCAGCAGCGCGTCCGATGAGTGAAGTGATGGCGAGTCTAGATCTGGGGCTTGAGTGGGGTGAGGTCTTCGTCCGAGTCAGCTGGCGACGAGCTGGAGTCGCCGTCGAAGTTCTCTTGGTCGATAAAGCCTAGCAGGCCTTGGCTGTCGAGAGCTGTACGGACGCGGGCGTTCCACATGGCGAAGTTGGACCCATTCAGGCGCGGAAAGTCTTTACCAGTTTTCCTCAACGTTTGGCTGATAACCTGTCGAATCATCGACACTTGTGCAGAGATGCAAAGCGGAGAGAAGTGGTGTTCAGAAGAGTGCAATGGGCAAAGTGAGTTGGTATTACTGTTAGAGAAGAAAGAGAGAGGACCTCCAGCGGAGACAAGAAGAGAGCCACGCGGAAGCACGCTGGCCATCCAACTAGTACGCTGCCAAATCTGTAGTTCTAGATGTCGTTATTACGGTTTACTTTTTACAAGTTTGGTGTACACCTGATGTACAGCTGCTAACACAAACTAGCCATCATCTAGGTCTGTTGGATGGGGGATGGAAGGAAAATCTGCCGAGCTGGTCATTAATAAAAATGTTTTTTTATGATCATTTGTACGAAAACTGAGCAAAATCTGGCTGACAGAACCTATGGGTAACGGCCCAGTGCTTTCTGGTCGTTTGAGACAGATACATTCAGCTGGACGCCGAGCGAGAGGCAAACAAACACGATCGCAGCCAGCAACAACAGTGTCTCGAGCCGTGTTATCCCCGTAAACAGCGAGGCATTCGCTTCCTCCTCCTCGTATTCCCGTGCCAATGACTTGCATGATCGCTTCCTCTTGACCGAGCGAGATTTCTTCATCTGGCGGGCAGTGCTGCTTGAAATTGGAAAGTCGTCGATACTGCGTCCTGTCCGGGCCTTCCACGCTCGCTGGGCTTTGATATACCCACGCACCCACTGGGCCTCCTTCTCGTCCATACGGCCACGCTGGCGTCGCATTTCGTATAGATAAAGACCCTCCCGGGGCTCTGTCGCGTGGAGTCGCCCCTCGTCGACTTCTGGTTCACTGTTATCGAGGTCGTCGTCGCTGTTTTCGTCTTCACACTGATAATCGCTATCGCTGTCTACGTCATCCGTATTGGACCCCCGCTCCACTCGACGCTCTCTAGCCACGCCCATTTTGTCCGTGTTCGAGGCCCTCAGCAACTCCTCGAGAGTGGCAGGCGGGTGTTCATGATGACGAGATACAAAGTATGTCGTGCCTCCACCAATGCCGTCCATCTCGTTAGTGCTTATTGATCTTGATTCTATTCGGATTGTGAGCGAGGTGTTCGTTTCTGCCGCCCCCTCACCAGTCGAAATACATCACGAGCTGCCTCTTCAGCATGGTGGTTGGTTCATTGAAACTACGACTTCCTTGCTGACTAGTATCTTTGTACATGGAGGTTAGACGATCGTAGGTGATGATCCTGGTGCGCGCTTGTAGCACTGCGGCGAAGGCTCGCCAGTTGCTTTAGGACTGAGAGACGAGTTGACACCACTAGATGTAGCACTTCGGCCACCACTGGACACCGAGTCATCAACGATTGGACCTCGCGTCGGAGATAGTGGCGGCGTTCCTCTCCCGTTTCGTCTGCCGTCCATGGACGACTCCGAGACCGACGGCATCATGTGTCCGCCAGAGCCACTACCTCCAACGTACTGCTTCTTTCCTAACTTCTGCTGCGCGATGATCTCGCTTCGGATAATGAGGAAAATACGGTAGAGCACAGATCCGAGTACTATGGAGCCTAGCAGCAGCGTGTAGAAGACCGTTGGCAGCACCACACTCGGACGGAGCTCGCCACTCTTCAGCCCCTCATTAGCCACGGCGGGGATGGCGTTGTGCTCTGTGCCAGACGTAGCAGTGGCTGCAGCCTCCGCCGCCTGAACGTGCTGTCGCTCGAGCTCCGTCTCCAGCAGGTGGATGGTCTCCAGGCGACTCTCAGCGATGCGAGTCATGTTCTCCACCTGATAACACACAAGCAGGACTGTCAGTCACAGCACTTAGGCAACCCATTACCTCCTATTAACTAACCTGCAGTCGCAGCACCATCACGTCATCCTTGAGTCTCTCGCGCTGCTGCGTGAGCGCCTCGATCTCCGGGCTCATCATCTGGTGCAGCGCGAAGGTGCCCACGATCCCCACCATCAGCAGCGCCACGATCACCGTCAGACCGCTGGCTGCTCGGCTCATGGGCAGCCCCAGCGACGCGCGGGCGAGACAGCGCCGGGCACGCGGGAAACGACGCTGCAGCACACGGGAGCAGCCGCCCGTGGCGGTTGAGGCCGATGGAAGCCCGCTGGAGCTGGTGCCAGACTCTGAAAGGAACGGACGTCCGTCATCTGGGATGTTGATGCTGGTGCTTGGCGCGGAGGTGGCGGCCGTAGCGGCGGAAGCAGAGGAGGAAGACATCGGCGGCGCTTTTTCTCAAGTCTAAAGTGGCGTTTTAGAAACGCTGGCACACCTGGCAATACAAAAGTCAAATATAAAAACGGGATGTGATTGATTACGCCTGCCTGCTGGATGGCTGATCGATCGTCGGGTATGCGCTGCTCGCTTTGACTGCTAGCAGCACGACCAGTTAGCTCCATCCCGAAGATGCGCGCATCTTAGCGGCGACGGCTTCGAGGACTGCTGCGGTCGCGGCCGCGACTACGACTGTGGCTCGGGCTGCGACGGCGTCTCCGAGGACTGCTGCGCCGACGAGAACGAGACTCCGAACAGGAGCGCGAGCGAGAACGCGACGAAGCCGACGAGAGGGATCGCGAGCGAGATCTGTCCGAGGACACCGAATGCGACCGCGACTTGGAGTGCGAGCGCATACGCCGGCGACGCGGACTGCGGGAGGCCGACGAGGCGGTGCTCGTACTTTTTCCGCGACGACGTCGGTTTTCTGGAGAAGCACTGCGCAGCTTGCGCTTGCGAGACTGCGTCCGTGAGTCTGTAACAGGGGAGCGCGAGCGGCGAGGAGAGCGTGGAGCCTCGATCTTCTCTTCTTTTTTCACTCGGACTGGTAGGGCGGCTGGAAGACTTGCCTGCGTTTCAACCTTCTTTTCAGAAGTCGCCTCGCGTTTCACCTCTCGTTTCTTGACAACAAGGCTGGACCTCTTGGCATCCTTCTCCGCCGACCCAACACTCCTTTTCGTCTCCTCTTTTTTGATCGGCGACTCATCGTTAGCCACTGCGCTAACAGATGCAGAGCGTCCTGAAAGGTTCAATACCTTGTGCTCGCCCTTGAGAACAGCAGAACGCGCCGGCGATGCACTCACAGACAGCCTCTCCTCCTTGACTTTTCCTTTCGTGGTCTTGGCCTTGCTCCCACGAGATCTACCACGACTGCGGTCCGAGTCCGAACTAGAGCTAGAACCCGAGTCCGACGCCGAACTGCTATAGGAACAGGAGCGTAAGCTCTCAGCTTTCTTCTTCTTCGCTGGAGAGTCCTTCTCGCGACGATTTCCCTTCCGCAACTTCCGGCTACGCGAACGAGGGCGTGAACGACTGGAGCTTCTGCTGCGCGAGGACCCCGAGCGCGAGGAGGACACTGAGCGGCGCTTCCGTTCAGCAGCCGATGATGATCGAAGTGAGGACTGTTCCGTCACTGGAGGCTTTGACTCGTGACGCGACTTGGCGTCGTCACGGCCCCGACTGCGACGATCCGCAGGAGATCTCGACCGACGTGAGCGAGAGGCCAATCTCGACCTCGATCTGGAGTGAGGAGAGCGGAAACGTTCGCGTCTCTTCTCCATCTTCTCCTCTCTCTCCTCTCTCTCCTTCAGTCTCTGCTGTCTGGCCTCCTCCTTCTCCTTCCACTCCTGCTCTCTCCTTTCCTTCCTCTCCTGCCGACGTCGCTCCTGCATCTCCGGATCGAAACTCTCGCCCGCCATGTAGTCACTGGCGATGCCGAACGCGTACTTGATCCTCTTGTTCTCCTCCTCTTTGCGCTTTTGTCGGGCGTGCGAGCTCTCCATGTCCTTGGCCTTCTCTCGACTTCCGTCTCCTGCGCCATTGAGCCGCGCCAGCAGCCGCTCGCGTTCTCGCTTGACCTTGTCTTGGATCTCCTCGGGGTCGCATCCGCGGTCCTCCATCTCCAGAGACATCTCCAGCAGCTGCAGCTCCACCTTCCGTTTCTGCTCGTGCAGTAGAATGTCCGCATTAGGCGGCGGCCGGTTCTTGCCGCCTCCACGCGCGCCAAAGTCCCCCGAGGACCCCCCGCGCTGATTGCGCGCCAGCGTCTGGCGCGTGCGCGACGCGTTCACGTAGCTGAGGTTGCGCTGCACGTAGCCATTCGTGCCCGAGCCGCGTACTGTGCGCAGGCCGATCCCGTTGTACATGGTGCCCCCCTGCAGCTAACCCAGTCGTTTGCCTAGCAAAATGCTTAACCCCCCTTTGCCTGGATTAAATTCAGTGGATTTTCATATTCGTATTTAACGTGTTTTGATTAAGTGCGAGCTGGAGAAAGTCACATCAAGGTATCCTGGTTAGTTCCGGAGTATCCAGCTAGGAGACATGCTGACTCTGCAGGTGGGGCAGTGTGGGAACCAGTTGGGACGCGCGCTGTTCGATAAGCTGGCGGCGGAGGAGAATGCGGCTGATGCCAGCCCCTCCGCTTTCTTCCGCTCGCCTGAGGACTCGTGCAGCCTGCGCGCCTCCAACACGCGACGAGCGCGCGCGGTGCTCGTCGACATGGAGCCAAAGGTCATTCAGCAGTGCTACAAACCGGCGAAGAGTGACAAAGTAGATGCAACGTGGGAGTATGAGCCCAACAACTCATTCACGAGACAGAGCGGAGCAGGCAACAACTGGGCCAGCGGATACAGGATGCAAGGCACTCAGGCAGAGAGCGAGCTGCTGGATCTGCTTCAGTCGGTGCGTGCATTGCGCTGCCTGCCTGCCATCACTCTGTCTTTAGCCGAACCAATTGATCATTTTATTCGATGGGTCCTATTACAAGGAAGCTGAGCGCTGCGACCTGTTGAAGGGATTTCTCACACTGCATAGTGCGGCAGGAGGCACAGGCTCTGGACTAGGCTCCTTCCTCACCGAAAAGCTAGCAGACTTCTACCCGTCGGTTTCCTTGTTGAACGCGGTGGTGTGGCCGTACCAGTCTGGAGAAGTGATTGTGCAGAACTACAACGCGATGCTCACCATGGCAAGCCTAGCTGACGTCGCGCATGGCATTTTCATGCTGCAGAACGACGCCGCAAGTCTAATCTGCCAGAAGCTGCTGCGTATCCCACACCCTTCGTTTGATGCGATGAACGAAGTTCTAGCGACACATTTGGCTTCTTCGTTCCTGACGGTGGACGCTGAATCAGGAAGTCGATCGTGCAGAACGCTGGACCCGCTGGGTGAAATCCGCGAGCGGCTATGTCAGCATCCAGTACGAATCCCACGCAACCTGCTTCTGTTGTGCCTGTTTGACATTTCGTGTTCTCACGATTTTGCTGTATCGTGCATTAGGCGTTCAAACTTTTAGATATTAAGATGGTGCCTCTGATGCCCCACCGGTCCAAGAAGTTCAGCACACACTCGTGGACAGGCATCATGAAGCATTTGCACCAGGTTTGATATTCTTGCCTTGAGTCGTACAACTTTAATTAGTGAGCTGACTCGCTGCTTCTGCTACCAGATGCAAGTTGCTAACGCAGCCTTTGAAGAAGGTGTCGACTGGGATATCTCTCTGGGGACGAAGCAAGGAAAAGCGCTGAACGTGTCCGTTGGTAGCATGCTCATTCTACGCGGTAAGAAATCCAAGCTGGCTGATCCAACAGCATTCTTGGATCCACGGATGTATGCGCCATGGAATACGGACCCGTTTCGATGCTACTCATCCAGCTCAAGCTTCAATGCCTACGACAAAACTGGAACTCTGATCAGGTACTGTTCAGCTGAAATTTACCTAGTGGCTGTTCGCAAATGATGTATCTAATTCCATATTCTGCAGCAATTCGAAGGCCATGTTTCAGACTCTGTCGATCACGATGGACAAAGCCTACGACATGTTCTCACACGGCGCATATCTACATCAGTATGATCGATTTGGCATCGACCGTGAGTTCTTTCAAGAAGCTTTTCTTCAAATGGACCAAATCACGCAGAACTACTCTTCACTGTGAACAGCACCTTGACCCTGGCCGGCCGCAACACTTCTGGTAAGATTGCTTGGTCCCTTTTAGTGACGTGTACAAACTGAAAATGATTAACCAAGGCGTGATTTCGAAATGGAGCTTGTGAGCGCCAAATTTAAGGATGCAGAAACTCCTGGTACAGTAATTCTTCATTCTTACGAGGACGCATCTCATTTGTACGTGCCTACGGAGGTATGCATTTGCTGGAACGGACTATCAACACTTGACTAACCACAGCATCCTGGGTCGCTTTTGCAGGCCTTTCGGACAACACAAACATGGCGCGGGGTCTCACGGCCCCAACGCGGACATCATTTCGAGCGGCTCAAACGTCTCCAGGAGCGCGATGACGCTATCGTCCAGCTCCAGCTCACCTTCTTGTGCGACGAACTGGCCGTGGCTGTCCATAAATTCTCCCTCATGCTTCATGGCCTGGCTGGCGTTGGGCGTATTTGACGGCGCTGCCATCGATAGGTTGTACGCTTGCGGCGTTTCAAACGTGGGGCGTGGGTGGTCACTTGTGACTTGGATTTCGCTTTCGGACTTATTCGTAGGGCTCGCCGCGGCTTCCGCTTTCCGCCTCCGCGCGATCTTCTCGCGGTACTTTTGCGCGTGCGTCATGGTCTGGCGCGTCGTTCGAGTTCCGATATGTGCGGCGATGGTTTTCCACGGACCTGACGGGTAGCACTCGA
Source organism: Phytophthora podocarpi (assembly GCA_001314375.1). Lineage (NCBI taxonomy): Eukaryota > Oomycota > Peronosporomycetes > Peronosporales > Peronosporaceae > Phytophthora > Phytophthora podocarpi. Next base: position 52,302 of record LGSN01000122.1, on the reverse strand, counting down.
GGGCCTCCAAGAACAGTTCGTGCTCCTCGAGGGTCCAGGGCGTACCAGCGCGCTTCGTTGGCAACGAGCGAGCTTGGTCCTGGTTGGGCGCCAGGCGAATGAGCTCCTGGTCTTTCTGAAAGTACTGACTCTGGACGCGCGGCGTGATGGTCATGTCAAGGCGGTTGGAAGGAGTGGGGCGGACCGAGATGCAGTGCGGTGATGTCACTTGGATGACAAATGCAAGAATGAGCAAGATGCAGTCGCCGAAAAGTTTCGTCCGATGGACCGGTCAAACAATTGCATTGCGGATTGCAATTGTTGGGACATGGAGCGCAGAGACCGAGCATGCTCGGTTGAGTTGGACTTGCCAGTGTCTCTCGTCATAGAGCGGGCAGTGCGGGACCTGCACATTGAGCCCTGCAGTGGAAACTTGTATTCCCGTTGGCAGTTTCCAGGCGAAAATCCAGGCTCGGCGCGGCGATTGGATATTATTTGGATCTTCGACTAGTGAGAGGCGATTTTTGGGTCGTCGAATTGGAATGTCATCAAAACGTGGGCCCTGTTGCAAATTACATGTACATACATACTTGTACTGTACCCGTATTCTCGCCCGCTTCAGCACCAGCGGCTAATATAATATCATCTGATCGAGAGCATAAAGCGCAAGCGCACAATCGCCTGGATAAACAACAAAAAACTGTTTCCCAATTTCAATGTTCACAAACGCCCACCAGTCCCTACTCAGCGACTGGTAATCACCTGCTTGATTACACTGTACTGTACAGTACCAGTCGTTGTGTCACTAATTAGGTCAGTGCTCACTGTGGGCGTTTATGAACCTCAGCGAGTCCCAACTGTACTTAGGAATACCTTTCAGAGCCAAGGCAGCCGTGTCCGCAAGAAGCTACAGCGATGACAGCACAAGTGAGTACAATGGCAGACACGATCTTGTTCGCAGTAGTCGTTCTAGATATGAAGAAGCCCTGTGACATCCGAGTTGCCTGGAGCTGCAACAACAGGGGTTGGCAGGTGCGCGGTCAGCGGTGCACGTTGTATTATACTGTAGTGTGTATTTTCCACCGAAGGCACGTGAATGTCGCGGTCTGATATGGCCTGCAGCTGACGCAGTCGCAAAACAAGCATCGTGTAGCAGCAGGGTGTTGAGCTCGTGACGAACGGCGCCACCGACTTGAGGCGAAGCTCAACCAGGGATCACGACGGCGGCAGGCAGTACCGGACGAATGGGTTCAATCCATTGCGCTGGTCGCGGAGGCGCAAGGCCGGCTAGACGAGCGAACGAACGAGGATCGCGGCGAGGCGAGCGAGTTTTTGGTGACAGGCGCGCTCGCTCCGTTACGTACGGAGTCCGTACGTGCATTGTGACAGCACAAAGTACAGCACAGATCATGATCCATTATGATTGCACTGTCGGTAAACAAAATATCCAATGGCCAACTCGGGCTTACAAATACCAAGCTTAAAATGATATATGTGAGTGATGGTCTTTGGATACTGCCCATCACCGAAATTAACAACAGCGGTATTAACCAATCGGAATCGAGAATCTGAGCACGGCCATATGATGTGTGGCCCACATCTGGTTGAACGTCGAAAGATCCAACTGTAACAGAACAGCCAAACGATAACGCGGACAGCTCGTTCGGAGGAGACAGTGTACAGAACTTGAAGTACATGTACACGAGTGGAGGCATTGCCTTAGGCAACGCATAATGTACATGTACTGCAATGTGGTCATTCGCCTCGGATTTGTTTGCTATCGCCGGACCGCGAGCGAGTTGCAGCGCAAGCGTGTCTCCCACTGCTAAATTAGCAGTGCTACATAATTGCTACACGCGTCTATGTCTTCGCGACTGATAAATTGTCGCTTGAAGGGGGCGAGACTCTCCAGATGTCCCAAAGAGCTTGAGTTCTCGCCGAGAACCTGCTGCGTCGACTACTACAATCGATCATCAAAACAACAGTGAGATGAGCGGTTGTACATGTAGTAGTCGACGCAGTAGAGAATGCTGACTACGCGTGCCGACGAAATACTTAAGTTTGAAGTCAAACAGCATGATATATGTACATGAAGTTATTGGTACCGGTATCTACAAACTTCACTTCCATTACCTATCACTAAAAATGCTCGTCGTAAATTTGGACTACTGCCCATCAAATTCACTGGATGTGAACTCGCTCAAACACTTCTGAGCAGAAGAAGCCAGGTACCGGTATGCATGCGCTCGTGGCCTTTTACCCTCTAGGTAGCACTCCTCTACTTGCCCTTACCATGTCGGGCTCTTGCACTCAGAATCAGCTCAAGACTATCGCTTTTTTGCTACATTCTCCACAACCTCAAAACTTAGACGCGCAGAACTAGTTCCAACGCACTCCAACATTTTAATCTAAGCTTACCACGGAGCTTGAACGACAGTGCGTCTTCAACTCAACACCAGTTATAGACGGCTCATGTTACCAATCAGCTGCTAGTTGAGTGACTGCGCAACCTCTATCAAAAGGATATTTCACCACCATCGTACGTTGCCTGCGAAGAGAACTCTCCTATAGCATTAAGTTTCCTAAGATGGCCCAGGCTTACTGGTAGCACGTAACTTGTCATACTGCAGCTTCGCTGCAAGCGGAGATCAGTTGCACGAGGAACCAAAGACGGATACCTGTTGCCACCCACTCTCAGTTGTTGGATACTGGCTTTGAGAGAGTTGTTGCCTTTTCGCTTATCTAAGCCAATTGAGGCAAGCAAACCTCTTAGTGTGTACATGTACAGCGCGCTGTGTACAGTCGTTACTGATCACTTCAACATGCCCCACTTCAACTTGCCGGCGCCCCAGTCAAACTCACACCTTCGCTGAAAGCAATGCTGCCGATGAACAGTTCGGGACTATGTTTAGTGACTCATTAGTAGTGAGACCGAGTGCGAGCACCTCAGCGTGACGCATCCCTGTCGGCTTCGCTGATACTGGCAACCTGGGCAGATTCGAGGGCAGTCGTCGTTGAAAGCGCTCGAATCCACATGAACATGTGATATATGCGTGTTCGGCCTTGTCCATGGCGCCACAAGAAACCCAGCGAAAATGCTGTCTGGAAACTATGCGTACGGCAAAGCAACACTCAACAGCGAGCTCTGCTGCTTACATCTACGCGATAGAGGTCGTTAATGTCTGCCAGGAACAGCGTCCTGCGTTCTCGCTTCATTCTGACGATTTGCTCCTGCTGACATATTGGCACCGCTGGAGATTAATTTTGATCCTGCTTGAAGTTGCACACACACGCTGGGCAAGATTCGCGCGCGCTGGTGGCGTGAATCTGCCATTCAAACCTGGCGGGATGCTGCGCCGCCTGGAACCTGTTGGCAAGTCGTTGTGGAAGCCTCGTTGATAGCTTCTCCATTCCGCAACTTTCCAAGCACACAAAAGTCACCACTTCCGAGTTCAATCCATTTCCGCGATGGAAGCCAAGCTGCTGGCCCTGAGCGGTCTAATGGACGAGCCCCGCTTTCGCAGACTCATCAAGTTCCAGGCGCGTCGGCGAGAGGACCTCGGCGGCAGCAACCTGGAGATCCTCACCGAGACCGTGCACGTCCTCGTGTGCGACGACCCACGACTGTCATTCACAGCCTACCGCTTGCGCATTCGCAGTGCCGACGACATAGTGCACCACACGGCTCTCGCGCGAGACCAACACCCTAACGAGGGTGGACGATGGGTGGTCGAAAAGCGCTATTCGGAGTTCGAGAAGTTCCGCAAGAAGCTCCTGAAGCACATCGAGCACTGGGAGGATACCGCCAGCCACGAGGTTGCGCACCTAAAGGTGAAGGACGTCATAAAAGGCCACGGCGACACGCGCAACGCCTTCGCTGTCGTCTCGAACGCCCTCCGTCGCGCTATCTCGCCGCACCAAGAAACGTATCCACGTGGACACCCCCAAGATCATCGCCGAACGGGTCGAGGGCTTGACTGAGTTCGTGCGCAAACTCATGGGCGTGTACACGGACCTGGGACTTTACCTGACCAACAACCAGCTGCACTCCAGCGCCTTCGTCTCATCTTATGAGCTACTGCACCAGATGCAGACGGAAATCGAGGAGTTCTTAGAGGTGCCGCAGCCTCAGAAGGACGCGGAGACGCGGAGACAGTCAGCTGTATTGGCACTCGAAAATCTTGACGGACTGCCGCAGGTTAACAAAGATGGACCCGATGCCGATTCGGCCGAGCCTGTGTGCTGTATCTGCCTGAACGAGGAGGACCCCGCCGACAACGAGAAAGCGCCGCTCGTCCAGCTTCCCTGCCACCATCACTTTCACGAGGACTGCGTTATCGACTGGTTTAGCGCCAGCACCACGTACCCACTTTGTCGCCGCGCCACGACCGCGTAATCGTGTGCTGTCAAACACCAAACTGTAAGTTAAGACCGAAGTGCAGGCCTTGGATACTTAAATAAGTTAGCTGCAAGTCAAACATCATTTTGGTCACATGTCGAGTCGCAACTCGCGATCTCCCAAAATATCCAGACAGATTTATCTGAAGATTTGCGTTCGGAACGTGCCGTCAACACAAACTCGGATCACGGGACTTCAGAGAACCCAAGCATTCCTCTGCCGCCGAGGGCGTCAACACGCATTCCTCTGCCGCCGAGGGCGTCAACACGCATTCCTCTATTCACAACACTAAAGAAAGCCAAAAGTACCAGTTGAAAGACCCCATGACGACGTTCGCCATCGAGAACAAGCTTCTGGCCTCGAGCGGGCTGATGGATGAGCCGCATTTCCGCCGCCTGCTCAAGTTCCAGACACGTCGGAGAGAGGCTCTGGTCGGCAGCGAACTGGAGATCCGCACCTCGACCAGCCACGTTTTGGCATCTGAAGACAACGCCAATCCTTGGTTCACTGTCTATTGCATGCACATCCGTCGAATTTCAGACTCTCGACAGGGCGCTGATGACCAGTGGGTGTTGAAGAAGCGCTACTCGGAGCTGGAGGCCTTTCGGCGACTGCTTTTCAAGCGAATCGAAGACTGGGAGTACACCGTCCGAAGGGAGTTCACCCGCAAGACAACCGTCGACAGACAGCAGACATTTGCAGTTGTTTCGAATGCAATGCGCCGCGCTATTTCGCCGTCATTTCCTAGGAAGCATTTCCGAACTGGCAAACCCGCAGTTATCAAGGAGAGAGCAATGAGGCTGCCAAATTTTGTGCGGAAGCTGCTGGGGGTGTACACAGACCTGGCAGTGTACAAGACTAACAGCCAACTGCAGGCCGGCGGCTTTGCCTCGTCTTGGGCGCAGTTGTGTACGATTTTCTCCGAGCTCGAGATGTTCCTTGAAATCCCGCAGCCTCAAAAAGACGCGGAGATTCAGCGGCAGTCCGCTGTGTTGGCGCTGAAAGACTTCAACGACCGTGCCAACTCGGTAGATTTTGATGCCCAGTTGTGCTCCATTTGCCTCAACGAGGACCCAGTGGCAGACGAAGTGAGACCGGTAGTGGCTTTGCCGTGTGGCCACCTCTTCCACGAAGACTGCGTGATCGACTGGTTCAGTACAAGCCCCACATGCCCACTTTGTCGCCGGAGTTCCCACATATGATAAGCCAATGTTCACTGAATTTGTCAAGAAAGATGCAAAACTCGATGCTGCTTTGGATTCTTCTTGTTAATCAAAGTCGCTCGTTCAGCAGTAAACACAACAGACTAGTTCAGTCGCTTGAGCCTCTCGAGTAGCAAGGTCGTAAGACCTGTGCTCAGCATCGTGCACGACCATCGTCTTAGGATCATCTGAGCCATACTCGCTTCTTGTCGGATGGCGTGAGGCTCCGTCTCAAAGTCGTACCGACAGCCGCCAAGCAACCTGTTGGCGGTGCTGGCGATGTATCGGTGTATCATACCAGGCGTTTGACCAGTCCTCGACAGTCTTAATCAAACGCTTCAGGTCGCCGGCGCTGTGGAGGATACAGCGTTGGCGTATCGCTTGGATGTTTCGACGCCGTAGTCCCCAACTTTAGGTGTTCAAACCGTTGCATCATCGCAACCATGCGTACATCCGTACATTGATTGTTGAGCGGGAAATACGCTGCGCGCTCCGGGTAGACACATTCTCTAGCTGATCGTAGTGCCTCCAGTGGCGGCGGATGAAAAGGGCCTTGCCGACCTCCATGATGTCTGAGGAGCAACAATCTGTATGACCATCCACCAACACTGCCGAAGTTTTGTGACATTTATGATGCCTCTTCAAGAGCCGAACTCTGTCCAAAGCCTATTAATAGCATGTCTTCTGTTGCTGGCATATTAACCCCTTGAACGTTAATACTACAGTATTAATACAATACAACCTAACTAGAAGTATGGGATAACAAAATCGCGTACAAAGCGCTAGAACCTGGCATCATCACATGTCAACTAGCAGCGCGAGTTGGTGCTGCCACAAGCTAGACCAGGCAACAATATTTTATACGTAAGCATTAGTTTTTATATTGAGAAAATACCCCAGCCAGGTAGAAGCAGAAGTCTGGTCACTTGTGGAGCTTCCAGGGTCGATGGAGTGGAGGAAAATGCCATCGGACACCTGGGCAAGGCGTGCGGGAGCTGCTCCCATCGGGACACGGCGATGCTATCGCGGCGCGGCTCATACCGGGGTTCTGATTGCGCCGCTTGAAGACCTTCCGGATGGTGTTCTTGTGGAGCTTGAACTTAGCATCGAGCTCAGCGAAGTGCGGAGCCGACGCATCGCGGACAAACTTCAGCAGCTGGATGATTATCTTCTTCAGCGTCACCGGCGATGTCGGCTGCACATTCAACGGCCCTCCCCTGTTCTCTACCACAGTACCAACGTCGGCGTTATTAATACCTGTACTGACACACCTGTCGTTGCTGATCGTCTGGACCTAGGCAAGGTCACTTGGCCGTCGCCGTCGGCTTGTCAGATCACTGCCGGATAACAAACGACCAGTCAGTCACTTCAGAATCGGAGCACCGCAAAAACCGACGAGTTGTTCGAAGTAGCCAGCAGGATGCTGTCCACCACCGGGAGGGTTGCTGCAAGTTCAACGGCACGGGCACTCGGCATTCATGGGTGTGCAACAGAGCGCTGTGCAACAGAGCCCCGACTCAACCTTTGAGCTCTGTTGCTGGCAGCAACTGCAGCAAAGTGAGCTGGGATAGCGCTGCTGGGTGGGGCACGACGGGTATGACACGTGCGGCGTGTCGTCAGCAATTTGATGATAACGGTGGCTGCTCGACCGGGTGTAAACAGTGGCGGAGTCAGCACCGAAAACATCTGCAATATATCACCGTTGAACGGCACTAGAGAGGCCGTTGGCAAACATTGTACCTATGCACCGAGGACAAGAAGACAGCAGAAGCTGATGCTGCAGTCGTCGTCTCTGTGGCCATCTGCCGCAGTGGTCATGCGCTCTTCAGCCACCATGGTGGTGCCCCCCATCGTTGAACTTATAGGCCTGATGTCGAGACGGCGGGAGGGGCGCACCAACTGCAAGCAGTCGTTCAGCCGAGTCGTGGCACCTCAAGTTGAGGCTCAACCACGCCACCTCGGCCGCCGATGCCACTTTTCCACTCGGCGGCGAAGCCCGGCATGAAGCGGGAGTGAGCGGCTCGGCCTCTGACACTTGCCTCCAATTCGGCGCCAACCCCGCTAACCTTACATGTACATGTAGCTCTCTGATCACGCCAAGCGAGCCAAGTCATCTCGACTTCGACTGAGGAGTTTTCTGAAGTTTGCTGACTGTCACAGTGTGTTTAACAAATCTCGATGGACCGAAAGCGTGAACACCATCCGACGTCAGTCTCGCCCGACGCGGCGAAGCGGTCACCTAGCAATCTAAAGCTACGTAGCAGCAAGACCGCCTTCACTTTGCTGGCGCCGTCTTCGCACCTCGATACACAGCCGGCCATGTCCCGAGGACGCTTCGGTCGCCCGTCGTTTGGGTGCGCGCTTTGGGATTTCTCCGGGTTTTGTTCTTCAGTTTCGAGCGGCCCGTTTTTGGGTCGGCAACGAATCGTCTCCACAGAAAAAGAGCGTATTGAACTTCAAGATTGAAGTTGTTCTCATAGTTCAAGCAAGATAAACGACAAAGCGCATGTTTTGTTTGCATCGTGTACTTAACGGCGTCCCGGCGCTTTCATTTTCGATTCAGCGCTGCGGAGCTCGGTCCTCCTTGTCCGCACCCTCTGTACCAGCGCCACTCACGGCAACACCACGCGCGCAGTTCCTTCGCGCAGCATGCTCTCCTCCTCCTCACCAACGTCGATATTGCCGTCGACGGCCGTGCGGCCGTCCCCGTTCGCGCGCGCTCCGACGGCGTCTTCGGTGGAGCTGCCCAAATTAAGGATCCCAATCGAAGTGGCTCGTCAACAGCAAGAAACAAGGCACAGCTACGATGACACGCGGCCCGCTGCCGGGTATCACGCCGCGCCGCCAGTTCCCGTCAAGACTGAGGTGCCCAGCGGCGCCGCCATGCAGTCGCCGCACGGACCCACTACATGCTCGCCGTCGTCGCCGTCCTCCTTCTTCACCCAGCCGGAGATGGCCAAGGTATGTCTGGTGCACTTGACTGTTGACTGGCTGTGGCTACAGTAGACACCAATTGCTATCGTAGTGCAACATGTCCATGCGCCGTCCGTCAAAAGACGGTGGTTGCATCCTCTCCTTGAAGTCTCACCTTATGGCTGCTATTGTGATTTTTGCAGCTTGGCTTGACCCCCCTCCTGGAAGCTGCTGAGCAAGTGCGTCCGTCGATGGCCGAGACTTCGCCGCTGCTCTACAGCCGCTCTAGCCCGCTGAAGCGAGAGCTCCCGCAGACGCAGACACTGCCCTCCATCATACACGCCATGGGCGGCTACCCTCTTGAGACCTCTACGATGCCCAAGAGAGCTCGCATCGGCTCAGATGTCGGTCTTGACATGCAGGCCTCGTACAGCTTGCTGGGCCACATGCCCCGCCAGGCCATGATCTACCCCTCCGTCCCTCAGCAGCAACAGCAGCAGCCACACCAACTGCTGTACCACCAGTCGAACGAACAGCATGTCGCCTCGTACACGCCGACTACCGAAGTACAGAGCCCCAGTAGTGCCGGATCGAACTCGCCGAGTGCGCGCAGACTGCCGGCGTATTCGGGTGCTTCGGTCTGGGAAATTGTGCTAACCACAGGCAAGTTCCCGACGGACATTTGCCTCAGTGAGAACGGGAGCGTCAGTGGAGCGTCTCCAACTACTCCGTTCAACCCTCACAAAATCCCCCGGTCTAGCAGCGAAGATGTCGCTGACACTGAAACTAGTAGTGAAGTGAAGCAGGGTCGTTGGTCTGTTGATGAAGAGGAGTACGCAAATGCGCTGATTCAGGCCGTGAAGAGGGGAGAGGTGGTGCTGCCACCTAACGTGTCGATGCGGAAATTCGTTGCCGACAACCTGCAATGCAAGACCATGCGCGTCAGTAAGAAGTTCCGCAGCCTGGGCGCCAGTTCTCGTGGCAGTGCTGACCAGGAAGCCGAGCCTGTGACCCCGCGCGGCGAGTCGTTCAACCCACTCAGTCTCAAGTCTATCATGAACAACGAGTCCAGTGCTTCGCCATCTTCTGACGTTCTTGACGTGACAGAGGCCATAGCCAACTCGAACCTCATCCGACCGAGCCCCACCAGTAGGAGTACCGGGGCACCGAAGAAGCTGGCCCAGCGTGTGCTAAAGCGGTCAGACTACTCGCAGCACGGCATGGTGCGCAGCGGCCGGTGGTCGGTGGAGGAGGAATACTACGCCAAGGCAATGATCGAAGCGTTCAAGGCTGGCTACCTTCCGCTCCACGGCAATGTGTCTTTACGCAAGTTCCTGTCCGAGGTTCTCGTGTGCCACCCGATGCGCATCAGCAAAAAGTTCGTGGGTTACGTGCGCAAGTATCACTGGTACCGCATTGCTGCTGGCAAGTGCGATCCGGAAGCCAAGCGCCAGGCACTGTACCAACTGAGCCACCTCGAGCGTGTCTTCTGGACGTCACTGCAGCAGAACAGCGAGTGGTCCTCTGGTCTTCGTCGAGACGATTAGTCAGACGAACAATAGCCAAGCCGCCGCCGAAGTGGTGACGAGCATATTTAACAAGTGAGACCGGAAGGCCATACAGAGGCTCTGCAGCAGAGCCTTCCCACGAGGCAGGCGTGTAAGGTAGTAGTATTAGTTTTAGTAGTTAGTTGTAGTGGCGAACTGATGCGTCGTTAACGCAGTCAATGGTATGTGCGTGCATTTTGCATGATATTTCTCGTCATTGTCTTGGATTGAGTACATGCCCGGCAACTTTCTGAAACAACCTTGTACTGCGCTGTTGTTCTTGGCCTGATGTACTCATGTTGCAGTTTCTTAGTCGGGCATGAAGCAGATGTCCATTACCGTGTCGCGTTAATCGCACGAGGTGCCGCCGCTGCAATGATTTTTTTACTTAAATCCCTCAGCGCACGAACTTATGGAAGCAGACCTGAGAATTCGTCGCTGACGTGAGCAGCACGCAGTGGCAACTTTATGACAGTGCAACGAGCGCGCGCCAACAGCTTCATCCAAGAAGCTGTGATGATCTACGAGGGAGCAGCACCACGAAAAACATGCACTCAATCTTCGCTGACTTAATCCCGACTCGGGATGAATACGATCGCGCCTCCTTTGCCTGAAGTTCGTCTAAAACTGCAGATTTCAAGTGCCAGCTTCAAGCGATGAAGGTTTCAGTCTGATTCAGGATCTGAAACGGTACCATGTACCAGATCTGTCCCCATACATTTTCCTATATACTGTTGTTGTGGTATCCGCGACCATCACTCTGGCGTTTCAACGCATATGCGCGCGGAATGGACTCGGCGCTTCCTGTCGCGGGGCAACGTGGCGGCCGCTGCCCCACCCTCCAGTCGACGACTTGCATCCCCCCGCGCCTCAGAAGATGCTCGTCTCTCTTCGCGTAAACGCTCCCGCTCACTGCCTCCTCTGTCTGTGGCTGTGGGGGCAGGCGTCGCGGCGCTCGCGCTGACGTCGTCCCCCGACAGCACGCGTCGATTGCGCAACATTGCGCACATGGGAGTGTTGGTCCTCCACGAGAGTGAAGTGGCGCCATCATTCGAAGACACGACACGGTGGGGCAAGATCCTGAGCCGCGGCGACCTGGAGGACGAGCTAGTGGAGCGGCTACTGAGCTGCATCATGTGTCTCCAGGACGACGAGCAGAGCCAAGACACGCTTCGCTTCCTCATCGAGCAAGGCGTGTTGCCTCTGCTAGTGCAGTACACAGCGTGGCACAAGCCCACGGAGCCTAAAAGACTGCAACGTGTGTGGTGGTTGATTTTTTAATTTTTTTTTTATTATTATGCTGTTAGCTAGCAAGCTACTGACACACGTTATTTGGTGATTGATATGTGTCTTAGAGCTGGTGCAGAGTCTCACCAAGTTGCTGGAGGCTGCCGCAGCCAATGGACAAATGGAACTGCAGCTGTCGCTGGTGACGCTGGCGCAGGCTCTGGCCCACTTCGTCCAGCAGGAGGACGACGTCGTGAGCTACATCGACCTGCTGCAACTAGGTGACGCTCTGCTAAAGGAGCAGCAGCTGGCTCGTCAGAGACTGGAGGAGGGGGCTGCTGCATCTCGAGCCTTTGCGGTGTATCGCTTGGACCTAGTTGATCCGGACCCTTCACGTGTTGCCGAAAGTTGTGTTGCGCTGGTGCAACTGTGCTCTCCAGAAATGCCAGATTCTATGAGGAAGGTTGGGCTGTGGGCACTCGGTGCGCTTGTGCAGGCGGTGAACCGAGAGGAATCGAGTGCTCTTCATGCCCAGCAGCTGGAAGCAGCCCTAGACTCGACGTTTGCACAAATTGTGTTGGCGCTTCCACGGGACAGTGACAGCCTGGGTATGCAATTACAGGCTGCTACAGTGGTGGACAGTCTACTCCATGTCGCTCGGCGGAACCCTGTGGCAGTGACTCGTGAAACGTACGAACTCTGGATGGAGCAAATTCGATACTGGACAGGAACCGAGCAAACTGAAGAAAAGCGCCAGCCCAACAAACGAATTTGGATTCGACGAAAGTCAGGCCAATTTGACCATAACGAGGACGAGGAGACCAAGAAGCAAAGACAAAAACTCAACCTTCAACTTCAACTGACCAGCTCACGATGCCTGCGCACTCTCACGGCGTCTCCTCAGAGCCGGCGCTACGTTTGCGAGTCTTCAAGGACAAGAGCAGCGCTTTTTGAACTATCACGTCAGATTCACGAAAAGAAGGAAAATATTGGAAAAACAGTCGATGGAGATTTGGCAAGAAACCTGACGAGCATTCAGCGGCACGTATCATGGACATTTCGCAACATTTGCACGGGATTTCAGAGCGGCGCGATGGCGCTCAATTGCTTGTTTGATGCATCCTGGACGGCATCTCTTCTACAATCACGTCGAGATTTACCCATGTCACGCTTCTTTCGCGGGATAAATGACCTCACAGACTTGCCCATTGTAGGCGCTGAAGAGTACGAGGCGAGCACTGAGTTCGGGTGGGTTGATATTTTGACGGCTTGGAGCGCTAGCACGGATCACCAAGTGCGTGAAAATGCCATTGCGAGTCTTGTTTACCTAGCTGAGCAGCATCAACAGGCTCCTGCTGGATTGATGTCTGAAGAGGAGGAGGAGATCCGCAACAAGCAAGAGCACATTCTTCAAGCGTGGCTCACGAATATGCTTCAGCAGATTCGTTTACTTTCGGGTGGCGAACTCCTCGCTGTTAAACAAATGGAGGAGATCGCACACGTCTCAAAGGAGCTGACCCCAGGCAATGAACGAATTCTGTTCAACCCCGCGGTTGTTGACGCAGGCACGTCAGCTTTAGCAGTGTTGGCGGAACACCACCACGCTGAGCTAGTGCAGCAGGGCGTCGTTCCACTGGTGGCTTTGCTATCCGCAACCAGCGCTACCACATCAGCGCAGCATACACAGTGCGCTCGCGTGCTGGCGAACCTTGTCGCTACATACTGTCTCGACATCGACCCACAAAGCTCAGCACTTTCCATCGACCCTGCTCGGGCTGTCGTTAGAAGCGATCACGTCGACATCGCCAAGCTGCTTGAGCAGACGGCGTCTGGCAAGCAATTTCTTGGCAATATCCGTCGCTGGCGCGAGTGCGATGATCCGATGCAGCGCTCGAGTTACTTCCGTGTCGTGCAGAACCTTCGTGCATACGATGAAGTAGTGGCCACTGGTCGCCTAGTGATGGACGTGTACTGTGAAGGTGTGCACCCGATCGTCTCTCAAAGTGACATTGACTCAGTGGAGCAATCTACAGACGATGATAATGCTGCCCCGCTGGTGGACGTGGTGTTTGTGCACGGCCTACGTGGACATCCTTTTGGTACGTGGCGCACCGATATGAGCAACAAACTAGACGGAAACAACGACATTTGGCCAGACGTGCTGCTTGCAAAGGACTTGCAGCGCAACAACGTGCCTGCACGGTTAGTGACGTTGGGCTACGAGGCTGGTATGGTGAGTTGGTCCAGTCCGTGGCCCTCGCTAACTCTACAAGAGCGTGCTCGTGTCATGCTTTCAGCTCTCTACGCTGCTAACATTGGTCGCGATCGTCGCCACCCGGGCGCACCCGCTCGCCTCGTTGTGTTCATTACCCACTCGATGGGAGGCTTGCTGACCAAAACGATGCTCTTGCTCGAGCGTGAGCAGCGCGATCGATCCGGCTTGGCAGACAGCACTACAGGTGTGGTATTTCTCGCGGTCCCGCACTTTGGTTCGGACCTGGCGAAGGGCGTGCGATCGGAATCTATTCGCAAATTGATCCAGACGCATCCAGCCATTGAAGACCTCGGAGCAGACCCCAATGGGCGTCTCAAGGATCTCAACGATAGCTTCAAGAAGCTAGGTATTGACTGCTTCAGTGTAGGCGAGGAACGCGCCGCGCCGGTGGCACTTGGCCTCTCTGCTGTCGTCGTGAAACCCGATTCGGCAGACCCAGGCATCGGCCGCTTCTACGTGCTGCCAGAGTCCGATCACATGACTATCTGCAAGGCCAAAAGCCGCGGCGAGCCGCTCTACCAAGATATCCTCCGGTATGTCCTTCAGCATGCCGCAGCGGATCGCTCGTAGCGGCTTCCGCTGTTTGTCGCGAAACGGTGAGATGGCATTGGGCACACGTCGGTAGGTCAGAGTCGCTGCGCCGTTCCGATTACACGATGAGTAACGCGACATAGAGCACACGGTCGTCTCCTTCTGGATTAGAGGCAACCTTATGATGATGACGGTTCAACACGACTGAAGCGCCTGCCCTAGAGTCTAGACACATGTGCGTTCTTACGTCCCATCTTGTGGCCAGTACTGCATGAAGCGCATTTGCTGGGCGTCCAGGGTTCAGGTGCCGGAATGAAGGCGCGTTGGATGGCTCATACGTCCAGATACACACGCGCAGTTATTCCACTCAAGCTTCTGGTGAACCTGCAATAACCAAGTCCAAGGACTACAGCGAGCGTACTCTTCAGTTCCATTGCTTGCAACGTGCTGATCGCATTTGTGGCTCTGTGCGTCACAATGGGCTGCACGAGCAGCAGCACGCGCCACACAGCGTCACGACTAGACAAAGTCGAGGAGGCGATGCCTGGCTCGCCGACGATGTCTTCATCACTCTCGGACGCGCCCGTAATACTTGAGACTCCCACGTCTACAACAGGATATCGCGAAATGTCCACGAAGCTCGCCACACCACCGTCCGTTCAACCTACTCGACGTCGTTTGCACCGACGGCGGCGACGGGAGCCGCACCTGGAGCATCATCTCACGGACCGACTGGATATGCTTGCTCGGTATCTGCAGAGGGTGTCCAAGATCGACTACCAAGAGGCCCTGCACGCACAGACGCAGCGGGCCATCGACGATCTGCTAGACAACATCCACAACTTTTTCTTCGACTATGAGGCCGAGAAGCACCCTCTGTGGCGCCTTGCGCTGACCGGTCGAGTGGTGCAGCAAGTCGAGAGCTTCCACCGAACTCTGGATGCAATCACTGCTCGTTGCGGCCTAGCGGTGGTCGCGCCCAGTGGTTCAGGGCCCTCACTACCTCGGTGGCAGCCTCGTTGGCGTCGAATGCGAGCAGAGCGTCTAGTTTTCTTCCGATCGTACCTGGAGGATCATGAGGTTACTGCAGTCTCGAACTCGCGGATCCGTGAACCCACAGACCAGTTAGAGCTGCTCACGCTACTGAAACACGACGCGCAAAAATTCGACACCTTGCTGACTGTGGATGAGTTGACGCTGCTGGAACGTACATTTACTTTCGTGGCGGGCTGCTGCAACAACAATATGAACTTCGAAACGCAGTTGCACATGATGTCTTTACCGGAGTGGTTTGTTGCCCCTTACGACAGGACCAAGCAGCAGCTCAAGTGGCAGCGCGCTGCTGTAACCGTGCAGAATGCACCAAGGACAATGAACTCGGGCGAATGCTTTAAGCTGGCGAGTACCTGGTCACGGCTGCAGCACCCGCACATCATGAAGCTGTTTGGCGCGTGTCATGTGGGTCGAAGACGTTTCTTTGTGGTGGCGGAAGGAACGCCACTAACTCGGTGCTTCGGTGACGATGGTTTCCCGCTTTGGCGAGCATTGCACGAGGCTGCAATAGCACTCCGGTATCTCCACGAGCGGCGAGTGGGCCTTGATGCTCTTTCGTGCGCCGACCTTATTTTATTCCGCAGTGGCGATCGTGATGTCGTCATGCTGGCTGGCTTTAATTTCAAGCAGATGAAGTCTGCCTTAGAATCGACAGAAGTCTTCGGTAGCAAGAGGACACAAGACGAGGAACAAGACCCTCTGCTGGAAGATGATGAGAGTGATGCTGGCTACGACGATGTTGATCTGATTCACGAAACTCGAGCACGGCTGAAGACGTTGCGAGAAGAGTTCTGTGAGGGGACAATTAAAAAGTATTGGCAGGCACCAGAACTCTTGAGCAGGCGTACTTTGGGGCCTTCAGAAGCATCCGATATTTTCGCGTTGGGAATGTGCGTGATCGAGGCCTTTTCAGGTGGGGATGTATGGGGCATCCGTGCTCGAAGAAAGCAGAATAATGTGGACTATTACGATGGCGCGGGGACGTTGAAAGACAGAATACCACCAAGACCAGCAGCACTGGATGACGCATGGCAGTGGGCTTTGGTAGAGCGCATGTGCTCCCCCGATCCGAAAGACCGGCCATCACTTACCGAAGTGTTGGCCAGTTTTCAAGTATTTGCCGAAGATGAGGAGAAAGTTAACACAGATTTCTCTTCTACTAAGCGAAGAAAGAAATCACGACTCCACTCTCTGCGCCAGACCCAAATACGCGCAACCTCAGCTTCCATCGCCTGCGCTCTCAGCGAGGTTCAAGCGTGGTGCGATGAGGCTTCCGAAAGCTCAGCTTTAAATTACCAGCTTTACGAGCGAATGGACGACATAGCGGCTCGGTTAGAAAGGATGGATGCGGACGATGCTGTCTCACACCTTCCTGTGCTGGCAACACTGGTTCTTCGCTTCCGAGATTTGCTCCAACGACATGTCAATGAGAACCCGCTACTGCGGCTGGCAGCAACGCGTCAGATCATGGAAATGAACGTGGAGCTACATGGCGAACTGGACGATCTGATGGATAGGCTCCGATTTAATCGCGCTGGGGCTTCCATCCATTCATGGATTTCTCAGCAAACGTCGTACCGGGAGCAGCTTTGGAGACGTCTGCGTCTTTCGTTGGCAATGGATGCTCAAATACTGAGTGGAGAGTTAGATGGTGAGCAAGAATTTTTGTTGTTGGGCGCTTTGCTGGCGTTCGAAGCGAAGAAGCGGAGCACGAGTTATGCTGCCCAAGACCTAGAGCTGTTGCAGACCACGCTCGGCATGCTGGAAGAAACGTTCCAAATCGTGATGCCCGGGCCAACACCCAGTTTTCGCACTACAGAGTCCAAATCGATGCTAGCCCTTCCTCAATGGTTCATCCCGCCGTATGAGGTGGTCTTCAACGAACTTGATGCGTTTAGTCGAGGAACGTTTTGCTCCGTACACTTTGGCAAATGGATGAACGCAGACGTAGTGGTCAAGAAAATGCTCACACCTGAAGAACCTGGTGTCGTCATACCACTACGTAGTCGACGAGGTGTTAAACCCAACTCCAAGGAGCCAACAGAGGACCCGTACAAGCGGTTTCTCAACGAAATGTCAGTCTGGTCAACGCTGAAGCACCCCAATGTGTTAGAGCTGTTAGGTGCCTGCCATGTGGGGCAGCATCAGTTCTTCGTTTGTGAATACGCAGCTCAAGGATCTATCGATAGTTACGTGGCTTCACAGCCCACCGAGGAACGCGGCGTTTGTGCACGCCGCATGCTGCACGAGGCAGCCCTCGGATTGCATTATTTGCACTCACAGAAAATTGCGCACGCGGACCTGAGGTGCAGCAACATTCTCATCGACGCACAAGGCGTCGCCAAACTTACAGATTTCGGATTCAGCTCTATCAAGAACAGGAGACGACCGGATGATGCGACTATCGACAGCGACAACGTGGCAGGGGGCTCGTATCGGTGGGTGGCCCCCGAATGCCTAACCGGAGAAGCACCTACCTTCGCGTCCAACGTATACTCGTTCGCCATGTGCGCTATTGAAGTCGTGAGTGGTGAGCTGCCATGGGGCTGTGAGATGACTGACGCTGCGGTCCGCTCTAAAGTTCGTAAGGGCCTGCTACCTCCACGGCCTGTCGATTGCTTCTCCGATTCCGAGTGGAGCCTCATCGAACGCATGTGTTGCCACGACCCAAGGGAGCGCGTTACTATCAGCGACGTTGTTCGAATCCAAGCGTAAAATATAAGCCCCTAGGGCCACTTCACATGTCAATACATCCGATGCCAAAAAACTGCTTCACGATATTTGAGATTCACACTTCGTAATACGAATCGTACACACCCAGTGAAATACAGATGCAAGAAACGGACGCCGGTAGATCCGCTCCGCAAGCAAAGCCCCTTGCTGGCATAAACTAGGGAATACTTAAGTACCCGAAGAGGAACCACCTCAACTCGAAACACAAACAGCAAAACGGCCGACGAAGACTGATTTTATATCTTGGTTTCACTCAGATTGAACCCAGCACCAGTACCAAGATATGGATACGCTGTAGATTCATGAAACGGATGTTGTCGTTGATCCTTACTGTTTTTTGTGGGAGCATCTGCTCTGCCTTTCCGCGCTTTAAGGGGCGGAGCCGCTGCCCTCTGTCCATGAGAGCTAATCTTCACTCCCCAATTTTCTCCAAAAACCAAGACCCCACTAAACCGTCCACCTTTTGCAATGCAAGTTCCAGCACTACTCGCTCTAGCTGCGGTATTGGCGACCTCCTCCGTTGAAGCTGCTGTCACCAACACGCACCAATGCTACGTTGAGCCTGGTTTCGACTACGTCGCCAATGACATTGGCAACGCGACCTCTTCCACTGCTGACGGTTGCTGCGCAAAGTGCGAGGCCACCACTGGTTGCAAGGCGTACTCCTGGACTGACCTTAATGGTGGCACCTGCTGGCTCAAGAGCGGTCGTGGCACCATCATCGTAAGCTCCGCCGTCCAGTCGGCGACCATGCAGCCTCTTGGCGACGCCGGTAACCTCGGTGGTTGCCAACTGGACGAAGGTATTGACTACATGGGGAACGATATCGGCAGTGTACACATGCTCAAACCGCTGAGCTGCTGCAGCGCTTGTCTCTACTTCCCGGGATGTCGAGCCTTCACTTTCACGACGTACAATGGCGGCACTTGTTGGCTCAAGAGTGCCAAAGGACCGACGATCGTGAATCCTGCGACTCGTTCGGCTCAACCTTATCTCGAGGCTCCCTCATGCGGTCTCGAGTTCGGCGTCGACTACGTAGGCAACGACATTGGCAGAGCTCCTGCCACTAAACCTGGGGACTGCTGCGACCTCTGCTTGAAGCAGGACGGCTGTCGCGCGTTCTCGTGGACTGACCAGGATGGCGGCACGTGCTGGCTCAAGAACCGCAAGGATGGCATCGTCTTCAAGAACGGCGTCACTTCGGCTCAAGTTAAGGCGAATCCGGCGTCTCCGAGCTGTGCGCTGGAGCTGAACGTGAACTACGTCGGCAACGACATTGGCAGCGCTCTAAGCACCGACCCGTACGCTTGCTGCTCCAAATGTATGGCCAAAAGTGGCTGCAAGGCTTTCTCGTGGTCGAACCACCAAGGCGGGACTTGCTGGTTCAAAAGCGCCAAGGGCAACACGGAGACCAAGACTGGCGTCAAGTCGGCCATCGTCTAGCGAGTAATCCAACGTGGTACCGTTCACACGCAAGGAGAGTTCGCACAAATCACGTGTTTTCAGAGATCTTGCTGCATGGTAGCAATCATTTCCCTACATTTATTTAACGTTGAGTATTGATAACAATCCTTCGACAAAGTCTCATCGAAAGTCTCAGTTGTCCAGGTTCATTCCAAAATCTTCCAAAGTCTCAACTAATACGAAGATGAGGCTTTTCATCGCGTTGTTATTACTATCAATCCCTGCGAGGTTTGTTGTGGCAGCCCCCCAGGAGTGCGTGATAGAGGACGGATTCGACTACGTCGGCAACGACCTCTTGAATCTCCTCTCGGCCAATGCGTTCGAGTGTTGTCACCAATGTCAAAAGTTCGCAGATGCTGGTTGTCGAGCGTACTCGTGGACGGACTATCAAGGCGGCACGTGTTGGCTCAAGACTGGACGAGGGACTATCGCAGTCAAGACCAATGTCAACTCGGGGACGATTTCCACGTTCCGGTTCGCGGAAACTTGCGTGCTCGAACACGGAATCGCCTACGAAGGGAATGACCTTGCAAACGTGAAAACCAATGACGCTACAGCGTGTTGCAGTGTCTGTGAGCAGGTTCCAGGGTGTCGAGCATTTACGTTCACAACGCAAGATGGAGGCACGTGCTGGCTCAAAACTGCAAAGGGGAATATGGTGGTGGACCCACCTGCAGTCTCGTCGCAGCCTTACGTGGAGGAACCCACGTGCGGTCTTGAATCCGACGTTGAGTACGTGGGGAACGACATCGGCAGTGCTCGTGCTAGCGATGCTGGTGCGTGTTGCTCGCTCTGTGAAGCGTTTGGAGGCTGTCGCGCGTTCTCGTGGAGTGATCATGAAGGAGGAACGTGTTGGTTTAAGAATCGAAAAGACCAAGTGAGCTGGGAATTGGGCGTCCAGTCTGGACAAGTTTTTGCAAACCCCGCGGCTCCCAGTTGTGCACTAGAGTTGAAAGTGGACTATACGGGCAGCATTATTGGCAATGCATCCAACGTGAATCCATACGGCTGCTGCTCCGCCTGCATGAAGACTGCGGGCTGCGGCGCGTTTTCGTGGACAGATCTTGATGGCGGGACATGCTATCTCAAGACTTCGAAGGGAGACGCACAACCTTCAGCCAGATTCGTGTCATCTGTAGTATAATGCGTTGTGTGGGTTAATGTGTTTCTGTAATAGCAATCTTTGCATCGACACGTGGTCACAATTCCAAGTCCACGATACGAACACTGCTGTATTTGTCCTCGAAGTCGATAGGATACCAGGTTTTGTCCTGTTCGTCACAAGATACACCCTTTTTCAATGTAGCCCAATTGCCTGTGGAGGCATCTGCAAAGACAGACATTTTTACATTTTCCTTTGATAAAGGTGGAATGTTTGAAAAGCTAGTTTCCTCCCCTGCGAAAATCCGTTGAAGATCTCGACAGTAAGGGGTACCTGCGAGCAATAAAGGCGGTGTTTTCGCTTGACCAATTATGGGATCGATCCACGGCCACAGAAATGACAGATTATTGTAGCTCAGGTCCACTTCCATCAACAATGAAGATAGCTTTGACACATTTTCAGGGAGCTGTGAAATGAGAGTGCCACCAAAACTCAAGTACTGGACCGTGTCCTGCTCGAATAGCTGAGCTGGTAGTATTGATATGGGGTTCATCGAAAGCGACAAGTCGAAGGGAGCAAGGCGAACGAGAGATGCGGGGACTTCTTCCAGCTGACTTGCCTCGATGTAAATACTCGCGAACTGTGACCACTTCAGATCGATATCATCAGGCAAAGTACGCAAATTTGTGATACAGAACTCAATGTCTCCTGTAGATTGAGGAAAGTCTGTAGACTGGAGTCCATCCGGCAGTTCACCCTCTAAAAAATCCACACGGACTAAAAACAACGTCATGAAGCTGGGGTGATTTGTTTGTGTGAGCGCGGCACTACTATCCCACGATGCGATCGTTGTGTTATATATCTTGATAGCATTTAGGCTGATAAACGCTGTCAAAATCTCTGGAAGCTGAAGTGCCGGACAATGTCTTACTACGGTCCGTGTGACGCTCGCCGGGTTGAATGCAATCCATTGTTCAGTCACCTCCTTTTTCGTACCACGGAGTTGATCTTCATGGCAATCCAACACTAACAAGGAACACGATGATTGCCTAGTAAGCCAAGGTCTCACCTGCATCCAGCATTGTGAGAATTGCGGCGAGGCTTCAGCATATAGGTGTAGTGCCAAAATCGCGAGTCCCCATACGAAGAAAACTAACTGGGATGCGTTGGATAGCATATCTTTAGTTCGTTTCTTCCGTACCAGATTCACACTAGGGCCTCTTCTCGGCTCCGCACTGGCAAAGTACGGCGCGATCATCGTCGCTCTGTTCCCTTGCGGCTTACTATTTCTCTTTACTCGCCTCGCACGCATCGCCATTTTGATGTTGTCCATGTCTCCTAACAGACTCAACGCAAATATCATTCGAGTGCAGAGATCTCTCCAGGATGTCACCAATATCATTTGGAACTCGCTAATTGCATGGACAACCCAAACGTCTTCGTACCATTTGTGGCTAGGAAAACCAGTCTTTTCAAAATTGAAATCACTGACATACGAAGCCATCAGCACCGAGGAAATCCCCATAGAGGTGACCGAATCAAGGACACAGTCACTTACGAGAGACCAAACGCGCCGCTGAGTCGATTTGCTATGGAACATGTTGTGAACGAGAGCTATGGTCCAGCAATTTACAACGAGAAGCGCAACATAACCCCGATTGATCTGAACTCGCGGAAGCAACAAGCTCATTCGGTAGGCTTGGTGGGTCTGAAGTGCGGTCTCCACAATTTCTCTGATAAACAAAATGACGTCGAAGTACGGCCCGTCAACACCCAGCAGTCCATCCCGAGTGAAGAATGCTCGATACACGTAGTTGGGCTTGCCTTTCGGATGAACTAACCTCGACCCTCTTCGAACTGGAAGAAGTCGATTCAGCCATCTCGGTGTCTGGAAAACGTTGTAAACCGCAAAAACTAGCTGCCGCTTCTTGAAAGACCAGGCAATCATCCACACAACATAAAGACCGTGTATCCCCGCTACAATACCCATGAAAACAGCTATGGTGCGGTCGTATCGTGTCCCTAAACCAAGGTAGTACATACTCAACCATTGATCCAAGTGGGTACCAGGCAAGTTCCAGTAGCACCACGATGTAAATCCGTAGTAGACAAGACCAGCCACATGAAGTGATACGAAGCAGCTCCAGCAGAAACGAATGACGATGGGAGAGAACCTTGCCTCTAGATGCCCAGCAGGTTCCTGCTCCATGTCGCTTTACTTGTGCTACGAAACACTCGTACATTTGCCCTCTTCCATTTATACTTTTCCTCTTTATAGCTGGTCCACTATGGAAACATCATAGTGATCCGAAGTACTTAGTTAGGCAACCCACGCAGTCATGTTTCATAAAACATTAAAATATATTAAGCTTATAATAAAGTTCGCACTTCTTGTTAACCCCCAAAACGAGTCTCAAAGCGTTTGGAATGTGTCTTCAAACGCCAACGCGTATCGATAAAGGAAAGACGGCTGGCAGCTCACAGCGTTCGCTAAAAACACCCTGTTTGCCTGGGACGGGTCCATCAGTATTGACACCTCCGTTCCCGAGGTCTTGCTTGAAAATTCAGTCCGATTACCGCTGAAAATTTGCTCGCGTTCGAGGCAGTACGGTGTTCCTGCTGCTGCTAGAGGTGGTGCCAATGGATTTTCCATTCGCTGAAGCCACGGGTCGATCCACGCTGGAAAGGACGAAATGTTTGTGTCTCCTAAGTTTATGCCGATCAGTGGATTTATCAATGCCGGCACGTCTTCAGGCAACGAAGAAAGCTTGGTGCCCGCCAAATCCAAATACCACATGGCCTCCATTTGAAACAATTCCTTGGGAACATTTTCAATCGGAGTGTTTGGCATGATTAAAATTGACGGCCTGATCTTCCACAGCGTGTCCGGAAACTCCGTGATCTGCGTCGTGTCCAGGTGAATTGATGAATACCGAGGCCATTTGGTATGCAGATCGTCTGGAAACACCCTCAGGTTGGACACGACAAAGCCGATGATGCTCAGTGATGGTGGGAAATTAGACGAAAGTAAGCCTGGAGGGACTTCTCCATTGGAAACATTCACCCGCGTGAACATAACACATTGCATGTTCGGGTGATCGGCTTGGTTAAATGCTGCGTCTTCCCCCCATTCTACAATAGTCGTGTTGTACACCTTGAAAGTCCTCAGAGTATGGATAGTCGTCAACATCGACGGCACTGTAAACCTTGGGCAATTTCGCACTAGCAAACTTACCACCGAATTTGCATCGAATTGGCTCCATTGAGTGACAACGTGCTCACTCTGTCCATCAGTTTCATCTGTAAGACAGTTCAGCAGGACTAAGGAGCACGCAGGCCTTGAAATACCCCAAGGGTGAACTTGTACCAGACACTGTGGCAGCATCGGATTCGTTTCAGCGTGCACGTGCAGACACAAGACAACCACGCCCCAACAGAAAAAAGCTGCCCGCATTAACTTCGAGCTAGCCAAACGATCCGTCCACACCGCTACATTGCTTGCGTGGTTTTCGGCTCGAGCATCAAGTTTGTCAAACGGAGCAATTGTAGCACCTCGTGGGTTCGCTGGTGCTGGATGGTCAACTTTTGAAGTGGCTGTGGTCATCAACCCCTCCATCGTGTTCAAACTGCTAAGCATACTGACTGCAAATACCATCCGCGTAGCTAGATCGCCCCAGGACAAGACGAGGATGATGTTAAACTCATTCGTCGCATTTACAAGCCATCTGTCTTGAAACCAGCGCAGAATATTAAAGTCTCCTGTGGCTGTGTCAAACTCCTGAGCGTAAGATACAACGAGGAGTAATGGAATGCCGACGGAAGTTACCAAATCGAGAAGACAATCGCTTAAAAGCGCAACTAAGCGCATCTTGGTCTTGTTGCGCTGGAACATGTGATGCACCAGTGCCGTCGACCAACAATTTAACACGAGAAGAGCAACGTAAAAGCGGTTGAGCCACAGTCGAGGAATATTACGGCTCATGCGATGGCCTTGATTAGTTTGCAGCGTCGTCTCTATCGTTTCGCGACAGAGCAGTAGTAAATCATAGTACGGTCCTTCCGCCCCAAAGAATCCACGTCGACCGAAGACTGCAGCAAAGCAGCGGTACAAGACCGTACCGGCGCCTCCATGTCTACGTTGACTTTTGTACCGATCCGTAGTTTTTGAATGTCGCTGCGAGTGATAACTGCCGCGGAAAGTCAGTCTCTTGTTTCGAATTGATCTCGTTATCATCGCAAAGGCTGACAACACGTGCAAACTCGCAATGACGCCGTGCGTGATTGCGATGGCTTGGTAATGTTTCGAATTCATGCCGATATGGTAGAAATCCAAGAATGTCGTGAGCTCCAACCCGGGCAAATTCCAGTACGCAGCGAAGACGAGTCCGAAGAATAAACCGCCCACGAAGTGCAGGGAGAGCAAACTGACCCACCAAAGTCTAACAGCAGTCGGTGTGAACGGTGTATCCTCGGTGGATCGAACAAGCAAGCTCAGTCTTGGGCCATTGCGTTCAGTGGCCATTGCCGTTCCCCGTTGCAACGTGAGAATTTGAACAAGTCACAGCGAGGTTCTGTATAAAAACTAGAGGTAAAACGTCTTTGTGTGGCAAGCCGCCAGCCACTTTTAGACCACGCAAAGCGGTTAGTCCACACACGACTACACCGATCACTTTGTCTTTCGCGACGTGTGCCCCATTAGAAAAAATAGATGTCGGGGAAGCTCAAGTCTTCCGCAGTCTCTTCGCAGTATGTGGACCTCTCGCGTTGGAGTTTTGCATTGTGGTGGACAATGCTGCTTTCGGTGCACTTGGTCACGGGCGGGTACAATGCGTCCTTTGCGCTGTTTTATCACGAACTCCAGCACACCTATCTGTACGCGTTGCTGGAGTATTCAGGAATCGGGATGCCAGCCAAGGATCATCAAGTTATA
The DNA here is from genome assembly GCA_001314375.1 of Phytophthora podocarpi. Taxonomy (NCBI): domain Eukaryota; phylum Oomycota; class Peronosporomycetes; order Peronosporales; family Peronosporaceae; genus Phytophthora; species Phytophthora podocarpi. The sequence goes on along the minus strand of LGSN01000122.1, from coordinate 26,947 downwards.
TCTCTAGTGAACGTCGTCATGGCTGCCATTCACGGTGTGTTCGTGCTGCTGATGATTGCCGGCTCGCTTTGGCGTCGTGAGTTAGTTTTCTCTCCATGGCAAACAAGCAAGAGTCAAGCCTACAAGCCCAGCAAATTCGACTCGACTGACAAGGCAGCAGGGTTGAAGCCCAAACGAGGTAGTGCGCGACCGCGATCCAAACTAACACGAGTCTATTCGAAGATTTTGGGTCGGCAGGGGTTGGTAGGTGTGAACGGAAGTAACTTTCACACCATTCTTCTCGCTCGCGAGCTGTTGGAGACGGCGCTTCAAACAGTGCAAGCTTACCGTATGAGTTGGTTGCTGCCTAGGATGCTGTTAAATCGCTTCTACCTGAGTTTAATCGTGCTAAACTGCTGGTCGTCTGTCTTAGTCTACTCGCTATTATTCAAGCGAAACGAGGCTGGCAAGCGGTTCGCATACCTTGTTTGCGACTGCACTTTGAACATTGTATCGTGCATCGGCGTGCCATTGATCGTTGTGCTTACCTATGTTGGAGAGTACGATCCTGAGCTCACTGGCTTCCCTGTTGAAAATTGGTACGACGACGAGTGGTCTGCCCGTGTGCTGAACGAATTTCAAATGGTTCTTGTGGTTTCATGGATGGATTTGGCGAGTCGAACCATCTTCTCGCTCGGTGTGATTTCTACGACAAACAACTTGAAAGATCTTTTACACAAATCTGCCGGTGCTAGCTCTAGACGCATTGTGTGCGACGCTGAAGCTGTGAGAATACCAAACAACGAGGAAAACCCAACAGCCACCCCAAAAACAGCTTCGGGGAGAGTGCTAGCGCACCAGCCCTCGAAGAATAGCAACTGGCTGACACGTGCAAGACACCGTACACTACGCATAGTCTATGGGATATTCGCGTTCTGGGGGGTGCTGGTAATTGGACTACACTTGCAAGCATCCGTTCAGCCTGAACTTCCGCAATGCGTATTGCAAGTGCGGCCGTGGGCTGTATCAAGTCCAGTCTGCTATTTAGCGGTTCTTGATTGCCATCGTCTTGCAATCTCTGGCAAAAAAGATGAAGTGGAGGCCAAGTGGAACGAATTTGATAGATCCACCGTTGTTACACTGGTGATCCGCCACTGCTCAGCTTTGGAAGTTCCTGACATGATTGCAGACTTCCACATCACCACCGGTATCAAGGTGTATAACTCAACTATTAACGAATGGGGCGCATCTGCAGCAATTACCAACATCAACCACCCCGAGCTTATCTGGTTCTACTTCGTCCGTGTCAACGTGACTGGTGGTGTCCTGCCTGAGGGAGTTCTATCGGCTGATTTCCCGTCCAACTTGTACGACCTCGAGTTCACCTACACAAATGTGCGGGAATTGCCTGATGATCTGGACGCCAAGTGGTTACTTGGGACGACGGTGTATTTCGAGTACAGCGAGTTGACCACGGTGCCTGCTTCATTGATTCGCCTTGAACCTTACAGTATTTCACTGACCGGCAGCCCCATTACCGAGTTGCCGCCGGAGATCTTCGAGGTTGAGGATATATGGTACATATTCATGGCGAGTATTAACATCCAAGAGTTGCCCCGCAACGTCACAAATCTATCGCCTCAGCTGGTGTACGTCGTCTTCGCCGACACGAATGTTTCATTCTTGTGGCCATGGATTGATGCACTCGTAGAACGATCATCGGCACTGCTCATGGGCGGATCGCCATACTGCGCTGACGTGAACAAAATCACGAGTGGAGAAGCCGAAACGTTCAGTGTGTTGCCATCCTCCGAGTACTCGACAATGCTTATGGATCCGTCAGAGGCAAACCGAGATTTTCTTTCACGCGCGGTCAACTGCGACGAAGGATTCGCAGGGACCGTTTACCCAATTGCCTTTGAAGATAGCATTAGTGCACTAACATAACTCACTTCTCATGTTATCCCTCAAAGCAGGATACTTTCCGAGATTCTGCAGGACCAAATTTTAGGTTCAAGAAATATTTTCTCGTTACACAAAATCATCTCTTCAGGATGCAATTTGAAAAGAAATGTCGAGAACTTTGAACAGTAAAAAATAAGATGAAGAATTTCTTTATGACAACTCTCGTGTTCATCCTGCAACAAGTCTTAGTCATAACAAAGGGGCTGATGGTACCATGGGGTCTCATTTGAAAATAGTAAACGTGCATATTGTGGACTGATCTCTTTCAATAACAGACCGTGACTTACCATCGTAGTCAACACCACCAAGTCCAGAGGTACTCATTGACTCACTTGGTAAGCTTACCCCAAAACAATTGACTCTTTAGAGTCGAGATGAGAGCGCTCCGCTGAGTACAGTGACTACCAATTTCGCTAGATACGTTATTAGCGCTTTTGCCAACTTCGTAAGACGTCGACGTCTTGAACTTTGGTGACAATGACGGAAAATGGTCAATCTGTCCAACTCTTGTGCATGTACCTAAATTATTTGAAGTAACATTTCTATTTGTAACGGTCGATCTCATTTCTATTTCTAACATCAATGTCGGCGGTCACGCTGCACAGCGCCATCTCCAGACCCCTTCCGGCCTTGCTGCCGCACCTTCATCTTCCCAAGACGATGATGACCAATTGCAGACGCTTTACGCCGAAATCGAGCGTCTACAGACAGAGTTACAGACTGCCACAGCGACCATCATTGCCCAGACGAGACCTCCGTCCCCAACAGCTATTGACCCCTCAACAGAAGCCCCAGCAGCCTAGAATCATGACGAAGCTGCATCAGACTCAGAGACCGAGACGGAGGACGAGGAAATGGGCTTCAAAGACCAAAATTCCACTCAAAAACGCCCTCGAGACGCCGCAGAGGACAGAAAAGAGCTCCCGAACAAGAAGAGGAGCAAACGACCCCCTAAGGAAAAGATAAAGAAGAAACTGCTCTACTTCGCAAAAATCACTGGCGAGGTCTGTGCTGCTCTGGAGACTGATGCATCCAAGCTGAAGCAGTTACCAATTACCTTTGAACGATGTCGCTCCGTATCGAACAGCATTTTGTTGGTGCTACAACGCGGCGACACCATTGACGAAGAGATGGCGACTTTGTATCGAGACACGACGGGGAAGTTGGCTGCAATTGCAGCGGGCGAGCGTGCGGTCGGGAACATCCCAGTGAAGAAATTGGACACTTTGATCTTACATCTTGGGCATATGCTCGAGCTGGGGGATCGTGCGTCGGGGATCCCTGCTGCGCTGTCAGACCCAATCCTACGGTCTACACGTCTAAAGCTAAAGAAGTACGCGGATGACTATTGGGACGACATGTTGTTGAGTTTGCAGCAATTTGCGAGGTCTATTAAACGCCCGGGGCGTGTGTTGAACACAGGAAATGACCATACCCCGCTTCACAAGCTTTTGAAACGGAATTGAGCTCATTCATGAGGTACCAGACTCGGGGTAGGGAGCCGCGTTCGGAAGAACGGTTGGTAGTTTTTGATGAGGTCGCGAAGACGCTGGCGAAATGGTTCGGACTGTGGCCTAGAGCGGCGAAACAGCCCGAGGGATGGCAGATACGTTCCGAATGATGAAGAGGTTTAACGTGAAATTTCCAAAGCGGATCCTCAAGAGTCTACTCAAGTAAGTTACTGCTGTGGTGACATGTTTGTGCGCTGTTGCTAACTTTAAATATGTTGCTCTCTGGTCGTAGAGTTTTCCGAGATCGATGTTCTGTTGGCAAGAAAAACAAAGAGCGGTGAAGAAAGAAAATTCATCATGAGAGGTTGCGATAGCCTTGAAGGCTGATAACTCCACTGTACATGGAATGGAAAAACGCAAATTTTGAACCTGGAATTAATCGGCTCATCGGTTTTCGTGCGTGGTGGATGCCCTACAATGATGCGTCTACGCGTCTCCAACAACTTTTAACCTCCACTTCGCAAATACTCCAGAGAGTGCCCCACCACAGATCACGAGTGGCATCAAGCAGTCAAGTGTCTTCGTTGGAAGTGCTACATTAACGTGTGAGCGATCAAATGGAGATTTACACCCAACTCATGAGTTTCAAGAAGGTGTGTTCGTATCCTGAGACCTGGAAGCACTTTATCTGCGTGCACTTGCGCTTATTAATACTAACGGGTTGTCTCGACCGATATCTGGAAATCGTCCAGATCGGTATGCCATCGAATTACAATCCATTATTGTCGTTGTCCACGAGGTCATGTCGTTGCTGCCATGGCCTGTGTGTACGTCTAAAGGCTGGAGGGTCTAACACGCTCGAGGAAAAGCGCAGACTATGCTGCTGATTTGGCATTCGATGATTCACGGGGTGCATTTGCTATTTTTCACTTGGGGCTTGTGTTGCTACTGCTAGCTTTGCTCGTGCAACCTGTGTTCCTGGGACCATGGACTGCATCACGACCATCGTGCTACCTTGATTGGTACCGTTTGAATATTTACGGCTACCAGTAGGGGTTGGCGAATTCTCACCCGAGCTTATCGAAATTTTAATTTCCGTTAAAAAGGATAAAGGCTTGAAAAGTAGTCTCGGACTGACTAACATTCGCGAGTGGAATGCGACGTATTTATCCTCGACGTTCTATCTAAATTACTGGTACCAATATTTCGAGTTCCCGGATGACCCTCGCCGCTTTTTGTAGATGATTCTGTACTGCGAAGACCTGTAAAAAATAACTTTCTACACCGCATTATGCATTGAGTATTCTGTGCAATATTCATGGTCCCCAGCAACAGGCTGATCAAACGTCGCCATTGGTACTTCGGAGTAAAATGGCTCCTATTATCCGCCGGACTATGGTATCCGGTGGCAATAGAAGACTTCATTAACGCTGGCATTGTAGTGCTTTTGCTCGTTTTCGTGAGAGTAAATTTTTATTTGTGCTGTTCACAGATATTGGCTAAATACTCCGAAGTTAGGCACACAACAGGTCGTTCGGAGTCCAAACAACCTACTGTGTGTTGTTTTACCAGCTGCTGTTTAATTGTAGAAGTGACAAACGACGTGGCAAGAATAAGATGGAGGTAAGAACCGAGACAAGTCTGGTGTCCGACGTCACCTTTCTATCACTGCAGTGAAATCCTAAGTTTGAGGCCATTTTCGTCTCGCATGAAACCCTATTTTAGACGTCCAGGATGTTTAAACATGTTCACAGAGCTTTCGACTTGCTTTCGACTTGCTTTCGATTTCGAATAAGACATGCGGGAAAAGTGAAGGCATTAGCATCGTCGTCGTAGTATGTCGATCTCGCTCCATGGAGCTGTGCGTTGTGATGGTTTATCATATTGGCGGTACATCTCGTGACGGTCGGATATAACACGGCCTACGCGATGTTCTACTACGAGTTGCAAAAGATCTATTTGTAGTGACATTCGAGTACTTTGGAATTGGCATGTTGGCGAAGGACCACCACGTTATCGCGAATGTAAATGCTGTGATGGCTGCACTTCATGGCGTGTGCATACTTTTGATGATTAGCGGGTCTATTTATCAGCGAGAATTGGCGTTCTCACAGTTGTGTGAAGCGGATAATTCCTACACCTCAACGACCAGCAGAGGAAGATCCTCGAGAAAGGCTGTCGATGGTAGTGCTATCAACGATAAGACCGCCTCTAGATTTTTATCTGTTAAGTTAAACAGTACGGATCTACTCGAAGGTGTGGGGGCGACAAGGGGTTCTGGGCGTGAACGGAGGCAACTTTCATGCGGTCTTGGTTTGCTCGTGAACACTTTGAGACGGTACTTCAAACCTAACAAGCATACCGGATGAGTTGGTACCTTCCGCGTTGGCTGCTGAATCGGTTTTATCTTAGCTTGCTCGTGCTTAATTGTTGGTTTTCCGTCTATTATTCAAGAAAAATGAGGCTCGCAGACGGTTTGCGTGCCTTTTGTGCGATTGCATCCTGGATCTGGTTTCGTGCATGGGTGTCCCCCTCATTGTTGTTCTGAGCTACGTGGATCAGTACAATCCTCAAATTACTGGGTTCGACATGGAGAGATGGCGTGGGCTGCTAATGTACTGAACAAATTTCAAATGGTGCTCGTAACCTCTTGGTCGGATTTGATCAGCCAAACAGTCTTTTCCTTTGGGCTGATTGATATCCACCGGGCAAACCGAAACGGCTAGAAGCAAACGGTCCTACACTTGATGGTATTGTTGGAGCGCATCAGCCAGTCAAGGTTGGTACTGATAGCTACGGGGAAACCGGTTTGCGTTCATGTGGTGGTCGTTTGATGCTCCACTTAGCGCACTTACTCTTTGCAGTCTGGGGCGTCATGGTGTTGGCACTGCACATTTAAGCATCATTGCAGCAAGAGCTGCTACAATGCATCTTACAGGTCCATCCGTGGGCAGTGTCAGCACCAGCCTGTTATTTGGCTGTTCTTGATTGCTATCAGCTCAGTATCTCCAGCAAAATGGAAGAAGTCGAGGCGAAGTGGAGTGACTTTGATAGATGCAGTCTTCTCACGTTAGTCATGCGCCACTGCCCGGCACTAGAAGTTCCCGACATGATCCAGAGTTTCGTCTAGCAAGTGGAATTAAGGTTTATAACTCGACTATTAACAATTGGGGAGCTTCAGCAGCCGTCACAAACACAAATCATCCAGATATCGGGTTACTTTTCTTGATCCGAGTCAACATGACCGATGGTGTCCTCCCTGCAGGTCTGTATGCTGCCTGCTGACTTCCCCAATAAACTATACGACATCGAGCTTTGTTACACTAACCTGCACGAGCTACCGGAGAATTTGGACTCGATTTGGATGATCGGGACGAAGATTTACATCGAGTACAGCCAACTAACTACTGTGCCATCAGCAATCACACGCTTGGACCCGTATTATCTAGCTCTACCAGGCAATCCTATCACCATGCCACCACCGGAGATCTTCGAGGTCGCTGATATGCTGTACCTTGGCATTGGCAGCACGCTGATCAATGAGCTACCTCGTAACGTGACGAGTCTCTCGCCAATACTGTCATTCATCTACATCACCAACACCAATGTTTCATACTTCTGGCTGTGGATTGACCTGCTTGTGGAGCGAAACTGAGTATGCCGCGTCCTTTGCTCATGGGCGGATACAACCTACTGCGCCGAACTCGAAAAGATCACGAGTGGCAAAGCTGATAGCTTTAGCGTTCTCCCATCTCCTGTGTACTCCATGATGCTGATGGATCCATTGGAGGCGAACCGCAACGTTATACTACACACAGTCAACTGTGAGATTGGATACGGAGCTACGTTCTGCCCGATCGAATTTGAAGACGCTAACAGCGCTCTAACATAAACAAAATCTTTTATTTCAATCAAGATTTTGCGGAATGAACAAGAGTTGTGTTGCACAACTCGTAGCTTAAATGGTCCCGGAGACAGCACCGGAAACAGTTGAGCTAGCACCTTGCGCGGTCTTTAGCCAGCAAGTGCCACCGCTGTAGTTAGTCCACGTGAAAGCTTTGCAGCCTGACTTAGCTCGGCAGATATCGCAGCAACCTGCCCCCGTTGCACTAGGAGAATTGGAGAGATCGTTACCCGCGTAGTCGACGTTGTTCACCAATGTGCATGTAGTTGATGACGAAGAAATCTGAGCAGAACGTGCACCGCTCTTAGTCGAAGTGGTTCCCTTCGCACTCTTCAGCCAGCAGGTGCCAGTATTATAGTTGGTCCACGTGTACGCCTTGCATCCAGTTCTGCTCGTGCACAGCGCACAACAGCCCTCCGCTGTGCTACTAAGCGCGTTGGCAATGTCATTTCCAGCGTAGTCAACGTTTTCTTCGATCGTAGAGCAGGATGATGTAGAACCGCCGCCAAGCGAAGCCGATACAGCACCGCTTTTGGTCTGGGTACTTCCTTTTGCAGTCTTGAGCCAGCACGTTCCCCCGTTGTAGTTGGTCCACGTGTACGCTTTGCAGCTGGTGGTGGCGGCACAGACAGCACAACATCCAGTGGCTGTCGAACTCGGTTTACTGGTCAAGTCGTTGCCCATGTAGTCCACATTGTTCTCCTGCGTTGAGCAGGTTGCACCGGTACCTCCAGTGTTAGCCGCGATATAACTCTTAGCTTGGTCCGCAGCCTCACGGCCAATGTACATGATGAAGCCGTAAGGATTGACCGTGCCGTCCCGCATAGCACTTGCATCAGCGACGAACACATTGCTCATACCAATGACGCGCAACTTTTCATCGGCGCAGCGTTTGGAGTCGGCAGAGTTACTTGATGCGTAGCAGCTTCCGCCGAAGTGGTGTGTGATGAAGCCGCGATTTGCAGCCACCCAGTTCGCCACCGACGTATCATCTGACGCAGCTGAGAGGAACGTGGCACCTTGAGCTACCATAGCGCTCACTGTACGTTGAGCATACGACTGCAATGCTGCAAGATCGCGACTGGTACCGAAGTATGCAGTGCCTTCGTTGAACGCCTTCCAGTTGCCATTACTGTCGAAGCCCGACGCTGCTCTTGACTCGGGGTTGTTCACGTACAGCGATAGTGTGAACGCGTTGTTGCGGCTGTAGAAGTCACCAAACCCACTCGTGAGAGCCGTAGACTGAAACTCGTACGTTCGACCTTGAACGTCGTAGTTCTCGTAGCTGATGAGCGTCGGTCCGGAGCTCGTCCACGGGCCGATGAAGCCTTGGTTCATGTACTGGTTGATCGCCCAACTCGGTTTGTTCTTGTACTGGAAGGAACTCATCTGCGGATGCGAAAAGGACGCAAACACCACGTTCGTGTCGAAGAGATTGCGCCCCACGTTGGCATTTGTGACCCAGCCTGCAGCTTGGGAGACACCAGCGAAGCCATTACGTCCATTAAGCAGGTTCAGCTGAGCACTGGGGCCAATGCCACTCTGAATGAGCACCTTGGGCGTACTCAAAGCACCCGCAGCCATCAGCACAGTACCTCGAGACGACAGAAGTGCTTGGGTTCTGCCATTGTAGATCACACCAGTAGCCTTGCCGCCACCAGCCCGTAAAATATAGTCCACTTTGGCTCCAGTAAGAAGCTTTACGTTACTACGGGAGCTCATTTGTCCCCAGAAAGCATTGGCTGGTGTATCACGTTTGCCTCCCTTAAAAGTGAAAGGGGCATGGCCGAACGTCTTGCTCTTACTGTTACGTGCCGCAGCGTCATTAATGGTACGCTCGGCGTAACCTCTCGCTAGCAGAGCCTTTGACACGATGGAATAGCCTTCCTGAGTGTACCACACGCCATCCGAAGATGGTTTGTCCGTGTGGCCATGAAGTTTCTCGTTCTCATCCATTTTCGACACCATTTGAGCCGCTGAAAAGGGCCACTGCATGTTGGTGACGTAGGCGTCCGGCGGACGGAAGTAGAGCGCGGCGTTGATGGAGGAGCAGCCACCGACGAGTTTGCCGAGCCACATGTACGAGTCACTGATCCAGTCGACTCGATACTGCTCATTCACGGGATTGTAGATGGTTGGGTCGTATTCACCAGGGATGTCGAATTTCGTGAGTCCTCGACCTTGAGCGTAGTCGGGGGAGTCCGTTCCTCCGGTAGCAGCTAGAGACTTGGGACCCGCTTCGAGGATCAACACGGACACACCGGAATCGCGTGACAAGTACTCAGCAGCTACGAGACCGCCAGGTCCACTGCCAACGACGATGGCATCGTAAGTTTGAGCTTCGACGATGCAGTTGGTGGTAGCGAGAGCCAACAATGCACCAGCCCAGCAACGGACACTGGGGAGGTGCATGGTTGGGGAACTGGAAATTACTGGTTGATGCGAATTGGGAAATGAGGTGATTTTCACCATCCGAGGACGAATGGATGCCACATGGACGGAAGAGGCAGCAACGACTGCCCGCTTGAAACAGTTGCAGATCGCCACCATATGAAATGAACTGCACCTTCTTTTCTATGGATAACGAATTTCGGATTACGAACAGAAAAAAAAAATGTTTTGCGTTTCTGAACTCTTGTACCCATCGTAAGGCTTGCAGTTCAGCGGAATTGCAGCTACTTTAATAACATGAATCAACCTTTGGTCGCCAATGGCGATCAAAGCATGCATGGCGAGTCGCCATGCATGCTTTCTGAGGGTATCCGACCGTTGCTGGCGGAAGAAACGCCTTGTAATTATGCTTTTTGAGCATGTAGGTGCGGATGCCCATGGATTTTCACGATGCGTCATGGTCCATGACTCAGGGGACATGAGTCATGGCTACATGTATGATAATCGTTTTGTAAGTGCGTTCTTGTTGCAAGAGTTTCTGACTAGGTCGTGTGGAAGATCATATATCGACAACCTCTACAATGTACATGTACCAGTACCAGTCTTCGGACTCCAATAGCTATGGCGAAAGGAGATTCTCCGATCCTACTTCCACAGTTTCTGCCGTTTGTCACGACCTTTTAGCCCGTCTCAGTCTTCCGTAGACCCTGCATGTCAACTGCAACATTCACTTGTTCTCATCTCCTGAGGATACTGTAGATACACGAGCTGAGAATGACCAAGGGCTTTAACCAAATACTTTCAACTAACGTCTCCGATTCTGTTGGCACTCGCACAATGAGCTGCCATACAAACCTCGACAAACGACTGGGCAACTTTACATGGCTTCAGTGTTCATTCCCTCAGCTAGAAATTTCCCGTTTCCTCGGTTCGTGCTGGCACTTTGCCAACCTCTTCAAGCTGAGTCCTAAAGTCATGTTGTACTATAGTAACATAAAATAAAAGGTTGCACCTTGTGTCAGATACTCGGTACCCTTTCTTTCTGTGGTGTTACTGGGGCCGAATTCAACAGAGTATCCGCCAAACGACTGACAGATTGAGATTCCCCTTTGCGCAGGTTACTATCTGCTCAACGCTATTGCTGACTCACATTCATCGACGTAGCGTGACACTCCAGGATAACACCATTGCATCACAGAACGCCATCGCAGTTCAGCGTCCCTCTTTCACTGGCACTTCAGACTCGCAACGATAAATCTTCGGAGGTGGCGGGTCTTTGAGAGATTTTTGCACAGCAGATTCCATAATATGGCGGAACTGAAGCTGAAGCTTGGCTACATCTCGTGAGAATCAACAGAACCCTCGGCAGTTCTCTGTATCAGACTGCCCTCAATGAGTATGTATGGCCACAGAAGCCACTTGGAATCAAGATCGTCGGGTATCTCGAGCAGATTCGTGAGACACATCTCGAAGTCGTACAGGTGGACCGGAGTATCATTAGACTGAAATCTAGCAACAAACCATCGAACCATCATAAGCTACAGAAACGCTAGACCATCATAGACAAGCATCGATCGGATTACCAGGTTCTGGCTTGAAATATCTTCTAGCTGTGGGTTTCTTCCTTGCTTGAATTCTTTGAAGGCATAAAACCTACCAGGACAGCAGAAGCTCTGCATTTATCCGTAGAGGATAGATTAGAATCAACGTCTACTGCATGCAAGATATAAAATAAACTTTACGTACTCCATTAGACCAGCTGGTACTCGCCCAGGATTCCTTTTCGCAAAACCTTTGATTTGGCGGTCAAACCTCAATAGATGCGGCCGTAACTTCGGTGGTTCTGTAGCTCGCTCGGCAATACGTATCCACTCCGCCAGCACCTCTCCGATTTTAGCGAAACGAGTCCAGTCATCTTCCGTTCGAGAGGATTTATTTTTCTGCTTGCCCGCTTTGGTGGCGCTACGAAAAAGACTGGCTAACTTCCCGAGTGGTTTCTCCATTCGGTTTGGTTCTAGTGCCTTGGTTTCCGTCATGCGATCGATAAATGTTTCCAGTTTGCGGAGCTCGTCCGGACCCGAGTCATCCCAATTCTCACTAAGTGCTGCAGGCGTAGCTTCCATCTGCGGGTCTAAAAGACACGTTGGTAGTTCAGAATTCTTTTTCGCATGTGCGACCACTAGCTGAATACTCGTTGCCGTAGCTTCGATCCAAGTGCGGCTTACTCTCCTCTTCGCCTGGTGACGCGCGACAATCGACGGTAGCAACACGGTTGCGTCTCGAAAATCTGTGGCGACCGCCACACTAGGAACCACCCCGTCTTCTATCGCGCACAGCATCGTTTTCATGGATTTCGTGGTCCGTTGTACCAAATCGCCGATCGCTTTCCACACAGTTGCCACCCCTGCATCTTCTGTCATCATCAAGCACTCTGTCGCGCTTTTAATATAATTCCTAACACGATCTCGAAGCTGGTTCTCCATCTTGAGCTCGGCACCACGGTCCGTAATCATTTCCTGACGCTTACGTGCCGGTTCCTCGTCGTCTTCCTTTTCTTCTTTTTTATCTTCTCTTGATTGTTTCACTCCGCGAATTTCTCCTCCTCCTTCTTCTTCTTCTTCTTCTTCGTGTTGTCCTTCATCTTCCGTTTCTGTTTCCGATTCATAGTCCACTAAATCTTCTGACTCCAATTTGATACGGAAATCCTCGCTCCCATTGAGTTTTGCAACAAAAGACTTTGGTATTTTATGTTGCGCGGCCTTCGAGACGATTGCACGAGTGCACGCGCGGATTTCGTCCAGTAACTGCTCGATGTGGATGAGAACGAGCGTCATGGCAGCTGCAGAGGACGGAGGAGAGGACAGGGAGTGGAGACTGACGTGGGCTGCGACGCGAGAGAGCTGCTGCTGGACGTCGAGCAGTTTGTCCATCATTGGCGGCAGATAATCGTTACTGACACAGAAACTATATGTTATAGCATACATACTTAAATCAAGATAGAGTAGTTCAGAAGCTTATGAAATATATTTTAACATTTCTAAACACATTTCTAAACGAATTGCTAAATATATATTTCGAAAATATCTTTCGTTTGGTACTCGACCACTGTCGAATATTTTACCAAGATGTTTGCCTAACGGAGTGCGTTGCATTCATCATCTGTGGCGAGTGCAAATAGCGGACCAGTGACCCCACTGACTGCGGGGCTGCAATCGACCCATGACCAGATTATTCCACCAGCACCAGCTTTGTTTGGGTCCATCAATTCAATCGAGTATTCGGACGAGGTTGGTGCACTGAACGCGGTTGACGATAAATTCGCAATCTTCTCTAGGTCGTCGCAATACACCGAGCCACCAGCCATAAGTGGTCGAGCCATCCAACGTTCTCTCTCAGGATCAACGAGGGCATCCGTCCACGGCCAGAAGTATGAAACGTTTGTTCCATGCATGTAAATGGTGGTGATGGTCGAAGATAGTTGCATCACGTGTTGAGGCAACTCGTGAATCTTAGTGAATCCTATAGCTAGATCAGTCATTCCTTCGACTTCAAAGGTTTCGGGTGGGAGTTCGACGATGGGGTTTCCAACGAGGGATAAATAGGTCGGCATGATCCGTAGTAATGTCGCTGGTATAGTTTGCAGCTCACTGAATTCAATGAAAACTATCGATCCGAGATTCCACTTGGAATCAAGATCATCCGGTACTTCACGTATGTTGGTGACGCACATCTCGAAATCATACAAGTTGGCTGGAGTATCACTAGATTGGAATCCGGCTGGAAGGACACCGTCGGTCATGTTAACGCGAGCCAACATGAGCGCGAGGAATGCAGGGTGGTTCGTATTCGTAATAGCAGCCGAGTCGCTCCACTCCACAATCGTCGAATTATAGATTTTGATGCTGATGAGCTGGTGGAATTCGTTGAACACGTCAGGAACAGCAAGAGAAGGACAATGCTTAATCAGCATAATTGCAACCGTAGATCCGTCAAACTGATGCCAATTCGTGTCGACTTCACTTAGCTGTCCTGATATATCCAGACGATTGCAATCGAGACACAGCAGAAAGCACGAAGGCCTAGACACAGCCCACGGTCTCACCTGCAGCACACATTGTGGTAGTGTTGGTTGCACAGTAGCTTGGATGTGAAGTCCTAGTACCAGTATTCCCCAAATGAAAAATAGTACGTGCACTCCATGCATTAGGGTGTGCCCAGCACGGCGCAGTCTACCCTTCATGGCATCACGCGATGTATTTTTTTCTTTGGAAGCAGTCTGTTGATTCGTCATATTGGCAACTGGAGCTCCACTTGCTTTGGCCGCAGCTTTCACTTTCACTTGTTTTGGTGCAATTAACTTCATTTTTGGTGCGGCAGCCACGCAATTTCCACGCCCTGACGATCGGTACAATAACTCTTTCAAGTTCGTAGTAGTTACAACCAAACCGAGCGAGAAAATTCCGCGACTGAATAGGTCTGACCATGATACGACCACAATCATCTGGAACTCGTTCAACGCACGAGCAACCCATTCATCATTATACCATGTTCCCACTGGAAAATCGGTGGTATCAGTGCTGTATTGACCGACATAACTCAGCACAACAATACACGTCACACCCATGCAGGACATCAGATCGAGCGCACAGTCGCACGCAAGGCATACAAAACGTTTGCGAGCTTCGTCACTGCGAAATGGCAGCGCGTAGATAATTGACGATGACCAGCAATTGAGAACAAGGCCTACCACGTAAAACCTGTTCAACAGCATGCTGGGGAGTAGAAAACTCATGCGATACGTTTGAATGGTTTGGAATGTTGTCTCGACCAGCTCTCGACAAACCAGAAAAACGTGAAAGTACTCCCCGTTGACTCCTAACAGGCCGTAGCGGTTCGTTAGTTGCATGGCGACTTTTGATATCCCACTGCGCACCATCGAGTTGATACGACTGGATCGTTTCTTCGCTGTGTGCTCGATCATTTTCAACTCGGGGTCACTTTTAATTTGCCACGCTCCTTTACCGACGATGCTGAGTCCGCCCCAAGGTGTAAATGTTAACGTTCGATACCACAGTGAACATCCAACCATCAAGAGTGCGCACAGACCATGTACCGTAGCCATTGTCGCGTGGACTGCAGCAATGGTTCTGTAGTGCTCCGGAGCCATACCGACATGGTAAAATACCAAGTACCAACACAGGTTTGTTTTCCCAAGGTCCCAGTAAAAGAGTGTATACATTGCGTTGTAACCACACGTGATCAGATGAACAGCTAGAAAAACCAACCACCATACTGTAAACGCCCACCACGACACGATCACAATTTCCCCAGACGTCATTGGCGTGTCCATATCCGTTTGGAGGAGCTCCGATCAAAGAAGTTTGTTTACCGATTGGGAGAAGAAAGACTCAACGGAGTTTCACACAAGAACAAGATCGCGTCGTTTAGTTTAAAATTAGCCGCACGGACTACTGTAGTCCGAATTGGGGGTGTTGTTTCTGTGGACATAGACGAAATTAACATGGTTTATTTACAGTCTCAATAATTGTCGCCTGAGAAAGTTTCACGTGCATCCTATCTTCCTATCTTGTCCAAGAGATATCCTTGGACACTCATCACCGTATTCAATTAATGCGCGGACGGATCATTTTCGCTTCGACCACCATCGAGTGCAAGGGACCGCTTGTTGATTTATTACGCTTTAACTCCTCCCCCCGCAACGAAACTTTGACCCCTCCGCCACGCAAAACGATCAATGGCAATAAAGCTACCCCCAGTGCCCGATTACCTTCTCTTTTGCAGCTGAAAAATCTTCGTAGGGCAAGACACATTGCACTCCCGAATGAAAATTCTACCTGAGACAGCTCCGATAGCTGTATTGGTGTGTGGATAATTGCTTTTGAAGCATCGTATGATGCTAGATTGGTTGTAGCCTTTGTGATGAACCGGGTCGTCGTCAGATTTGTAGCTAGTAAACGCGAACTACCGCTGCTTTTGCAAAAACACTAGCAATATACATTTGAAGTCCCACAATACGCGTAAGCACCGAAAACAATATCGTTGTTTTGGAACGCACGATTTGCGAAATTAACGCCATTTTGAAGGTAATAATGATCCATATCAGCTTCTTGAAGAACTTACACTTGCTGTTCGAGACTATACATTTTATCCCAATCATCAATAGGGAAATATGAAAGGAAAAGTGGTGGTGAACAATCGACAGCTTGACGGAGCAGCTCCCAATTCTGCGTGGATGCATTCATAAGCAATGGCGAGTAATCGGCTTGAAACGGGGTGCTGAAGGTATTTGATGCACCGCTCATAATTTGGTCGAGGTCTGAACAATAGATTGAGCCGCTTGCAAGTATCATCGGTGAGAGCTCTAGCATCGTTTGGACGAGTGGGTCAAGCCATGACCAAAAGAATGAGACGTCGGTGTCTCTAACATCGACAAACTGTGCGTTCATTGTCGGGTGAAGAATAGTTCGAGGTAGCTCAGTAATGTTGGTACGTCCCAGGACGAGGTAAAGCATATCATTTACCTCGAAGATCTCGGGTGGGACCTCTGTGATGGGGTTGCCCCCCAACACCAGATAGTAGAGCTGCAAGCGAATTAGCGCTGGCGGCACTGACGTCAACTTGCTATTCTCCACGTAAACACTTGAATCGATATGCCACTTAGAGTCGATATCGTCTGGTATCTGCTGCAGATTCGTCTCGTAGAAATAAATCTCGAAGAGTTTGGCTGGGAAATCGAATGACTGGAAGCCTAGAGGGAGAATACCTTCGATCATATTTGTTCGCACCAGCGATACAACCGTCAGTCTAGGATGGCAAATATTCGTGATGGCGGCTTCATCTCTCCAATTAGCAATACTCGAGTTATATATTCCAGTTTCTTGTAGCTTACTGAAATCTTGAAAGTTAGCAGGCATCTCGAAAGTTGAGCAGTACAGAATATGGAGTTTTACAGCTGTCCCGCGATCGAACTTCTTCCATTCAGTTTGTACTTCTCCTATTGTACCAGTTATTTTCAGTTCGTCACAGTTGAAATCCACGACAAAGCAAGACGGTAGTGCTCCAGCCATTGGATTCACCTTCGGCACTCACTCTGCCAATGGTGTGTTCATTACTGCTTGTATATGCAATACCAACACTGCAAATCCCCACAATGCAAATAATATATGCACTCCGTGAAAATGATTTAGTCTGGTAGGGATGGGTACTATCGTTTCCTTGATCGTAGAGTTTTGCTTCAAAAAGCGAGTATTGCAATCCGAAATTTTGTGATTTGAGCCGACTGTAAGAGGTGGCATCAGCCGCTGAGCTCCATCTGACACTAGCGGATCGGTCAGTACGATATTCCTCCCGGCACAGGCTTGAAGAGTAACAACAGGTACTAGTCGGTGCTTGCTTCTAGGTTTATAACGTAACAACTCTTTCATGTTTGTTGTAGTGATAATGAGTCCAAGGGGGAAGACAACGCGCATTGCCAAATCTGACCATGACACTACCAGTATCATTTGAGCTTCGTTGAGCATTTGAGCGACCCAGTTGTCGTCCGCTAGAAGATCAAAGTTGAAGCCTACCAATTCGTAGTTGTATTGGTCCACATATCTCAGCACTATGATAGCCGAGACACCCACGGTTGCCATCACATCCAGCGCACAGTCACATACGACTAACGCAAAACGACGGTGAGCTTCACCACGCCAAAACCATCGAGAATAAATAAGCACGGATGGCCAACACTTAACTACAAGCAAGCCCACGTAAAAGTGATTCAGTTCTGGATGGGGCAAATACTTGCTCATGCGAACTGCTTGTACGCTCTGAAGTGCCGTCTCGAGAATTTCTCGGCTTATGAGGATGGTGTGGAAGTGACTCCAAAAAAGCCTCGTCGATGAGCAAGTCTCGTATATGCCCGTGTAACAACGCTTCCAGTTCTGTCCTGGTCCAATTGTTGCGTTAATGTTGAATTCTGCTTGGTCATCAACGATGCTGCCTTGTTGGACCCGTTGCTTGTGTTACTGGGATGGTCGGTCCGTCGCCAAACCAAACAGACTAGCATGTGTAAAACGCAAGCTCCGTGAATGGAAGCTAAGCCAATGTGCACGTACGCGATAGTAAGAAAGTTTTCTCGAGACATTCCGGTCGAATAGGTTTCTAGTGAATAGCTCAAGAATGACGCATTGAAGTCCCAGTAGAACTTGGCGAAGCCCGCGTTGTACGCGCACGTTAGTACGTGAACACTTAAAATGACCAGCCACCACAACGCGTAGCTGTAAAAGGACAGGTTTACATACTCGGTTGGAGGAGATGAGTTGATCGCTTCGGGGCGACCCATTTCATCGCTTGAAATGGCTGGAGAAGCCTCGAATGATTCCACGATTACCTTATTCTAACCAAGTAACATGCTATTCTTGTGGTCGGTTGCAGATTTAAAGCAAATTATTTCGGAACGAGAAACTAATAATTCTCCTTCTACAGGCATTAGGAAGGGAACTACTACGACGACCAGCGAGTTTATTGAATTGGTCAGATTTTGGTTCTTTTGATGAAAATTAAGTTTTCAGCTTCAGCAAAAAGTAGTGGCCTGCCTGCTGCGATTGCAAACTGTTGCTCAATTGTGGGATCTCTGCTAACAAAAATAACTACTGCGTTCGCTATAAATGCTCGACTCTGTTAGCACGAATTTCGACAGTGGCTGTCATCTTGACATGCCGCAACGCGTCGGTCCGGCGAGGACGCCAGGTCTCGCCCAAATACGAGCCCACGAGTATGTCGCCCGCTTGCGCACCGACAAGTTTTCTCCGACTGCTATGGGCATTAGTTGGGTTATTTTCATGCTACTCCATCTCGTTTGCTTTCTCTACTTTGCAATGGCAGGATGGTACTATTGGAATCTACCCAACACTCGTTTGGATCAATGGCTGAGCATGTTATATCTCGGCATGGGCACCGAATATGACCCTATCATTGCCATTGTACACGCTCTGGTCGCCGGTGTCCATGCCGTTTATATCGTTTGGATTATTGGGTGGACGCTACACAAGAAGAAGTTTGTTTTCGCTATGTACAATGTGGTCAAGCCTCCAATTAATCTCAGCGGTCTCAGGGACGATTGGCCTTTGGTTTTAACGTTAAAGACCGGTGCTTATTGGATGTACAGGGCGATATTCACTCGCGACGGTCTTTTTGGAGTTGACGGTCCAAACTTCGACCTCATTTTACTCTGTCGAGAAATTGTTGAAACCGGGCTTCAAACCCATCAGGCCTACCGTATGAGTCTGCTGCTTCCACGCACCGAATTAAATCGGGGCTATGTTGCTTTGCTGGTTTTAAATTGCTGGAGCACAGCTTTAGTGCACTCAGTTTTCCACGGAAAGCCATCAAGGCGACGATTACTGGCGCTTGTTTGTGATTGTGTGTTAGACTTGGTGTCTTCAATTGGGATTCCGACTGTGCTGGTGGCAATTTACGTCGTGGACTTCGATTTCGAGACGTATGGGTTTCCCTATCTAAAGTGGTACGAAGATGTATGGCGAGTGCATGCGATGAGTGAATTTCAAATGATTCTAGTGAGTTCATGGGGAGATCTCGCAATGCGATTTGTCTTCGCATTGAGCATGCTAGGCAACTTAAACAATATGAAGAAGCTGATACGCGCAAAGCCGATGATACGCGCTAGGATAGGAAACTCCGGTCGCCATCGCCCAACTGCTGTGGCTCCATTTCACGCGACCTTGGCGAATCTAAAGAAGGCTATGCCCAATCTTGATGGCGTTAGTTCTAATTCAATCCATTACTGGGTAGGCAAGGTTACTGAGGTGGGATTTTTCGGGTGGGGACTTGTGGTGTTAATCCTGCACTTGCACGCTACGTTCATTGCTGAACTGCCCCAATGCAAAATGCAAGTCAAACCATGGTTAGCTACTCAGCCAGCCTGTTCCTTACTCGAACTGAACTGCCACGAATCCCAGTTTAGTGGTACAAAAGCGGAAGTTGCTGCACAGTGGAGTCTCTTTGACCCGACTACTGTCTTTCGAGTTGTCATTCGACATTGCAGCCGGTTGGAACTTCCATCAAAACTAACAGAATTCTCAGAACTAATGCAGTTGAAGATATACAACTCGACTATAAGCAGCTGGGATGAAAGCGCCGCTATTACGCATACACACCACCCGAAGTTAACAACTCTGTTTCTGATTCGGGTTAATATGACGGACGGTGAACTACCCATTGGTCTTCACGGTGACGATTTTCCGCAAGCTCTAGAGGATATCGAATTTTGCGTTACAAATTTACGTTCGTTGCCTGATGATTTGGACTTAAAATGGCCGCAATACGCAAGTATCTATCTCGAAGCTGGCGAGCTGGAGGAGATTCCAGCATCGCTCGTGCGACTTGCGCCGTATGATCTATCCTTATCAATGAACCCAATCTCGAAAATCCCAAAAGAGCTTTTTGAAAGCGATTCGGTCGCATATCTTAATTTTGGTGGAACACTGATTTCGGAGCTACCAGGAGATGTAGCAGGTTTATCCGCGTCGTTGTATGATGTGAATCTGAGCGACACGAACTTGTCATTCTTTTGGTCATGGATCGATCCTTTAATCATGGAACCCACGGATATGCCGCCGATATCGGCTGGAACCACACCGTACTGTTTGGAGACCCAGCGCATTTTTGAAGGGGAGCAGACAAGCTTTTCGATCTTGGCACCAATGTTTAATGGTGTTGTGGACGAGTCAATTCTGTTAGATGCCTCTGTCGCAAACTGGGCTACACTAAAGAACGCAGTATCTTGTGGAGAGGAGGATAGCACCTGGTACCCTTTAGATTTTGAGGATGAGTACAGTAAACTAATTTAGCATCGTCCGCTATGGGCACTTGTTATAATGACTGCAGCGAGCTATAAAGGAAAAAACTTTGTCCAATTTTTACTCGATCTTTTCATAGTTTGAGTTTCATTGTCGCCTTTGCAGTTCCAAGTATGTCGCTGAGTGTCCGTCTAAAGCATCATGCAGTCTGGCCCGCGTGCCCCGTCCGTAAGAGAAGAGGCGTGCAGCTCTAGCCAGTTCTCATCATTCGTCTTGCGGATCAGCTGGTTTGTCCTCATCAGTTTGCATGTTTTTGCGGGACCTACTTTGCATCCATGTCGCTAACGTACTGGAAGTTGCCAAGATCTACTTTCTGTAGATGGCTATACTTCTACGATCTCGGCCTAGACCCCGAAGATGATGGGTCTACCTCGATTGTCTACGAGTGTCTAGCAGGAATTCACTTTGGGTACCTGATGTGGATGATCGGATGGTCGATCGAGAAGCGAGGACTAGTCTTCGCTGCTTGGCCACCCGACGGCGAGTCCAACAAGAATCACCCGTCGAATGTGTAATTCCTAACGAATTTTAGTCACTGTGATGATGGCAAGGCTGGCACAGCGCATCCAAGACCAGCTCCTCTAACCCGCAGCCATTTTGCATGGTGCGGGTGCTGATCAACTACACCCTTCACGCTAATTAGTCAGACCCTGACTAATAACGGTTTACGATTTTTGTCGGAGAAAAGCTAACTTTTGATTGGATCTTGTGATCACAATATTTATATTTTTAGTAAACTAAAACCATGATTGGCTCCAGCTTCTCGAGATCTGTCCAAATCCGCTGCCTTTGGGCTCTTTTGAGATCTTCAAGGAAAATTTTGACATGTGAGGTGCCACGAAAAAGTACAGAAGTATGACTATATTCGAAGCACGACTAATTAGNGGTTGACTTGCATGCAACCGAGCAGCTGGTGAGGACGGCTTTCCCTGGACTGCCGAGACGGCAGGCGGAAGCGTCCGCTAGGTAGACTTAGAAGTTCACTTTGCAATTTGGCAACACAGCCAACTAGCAATACACGTTGACATTTACCGGGAGTTCCAGCTCCCAAATCGTGGCACGTCACAGTCATAAAGTCCAGCTCTACTTGTTAAACTGCTGGTCGACAACAATTGTGCACTTGTTTTTTCCACGGAAGCTACACTAAAAGGCGGTTTTAGCCATCGTCAGTAATAGCCTACTCGACCTTGTGTCTCCAGTTGGCATATCGATAGCATTGTTAGCCATTTATATGCCGGACTTCGACTTCGACATCAAAGATTTTCCTGTTCACACGTGGTATGAAGATGTCTGGGTCATGCACGTAATCGCGAGTTTCAGATACTCTTGATCACCGCGTGGGGGCATTTAGCCATGTGAGTCGTGCTCGCGTTGAGCATGATCATGAACATGCACAACATGAAGAAGATGTTGAGTCCTATCGTTGCAGCTTCAATATCCGCATCAGAAAAGAGTCGCCCCAGTAGTAATCGTCGGTTGTTTGTGCAACCTCTTCATCCATGCTTAACTGATATAAACGTGCCAGGCACGCGACGAAGTAAACTACAAGCAGTGGCCAGTGCGGAAGCGAAATTGGCGAAGTCGCACTTTTTTCGCCTGGGGGGTGGTCATTCTAGTACTTCACTTGTATGCTGAATCCATTGCAGGACCTCCATAGTGCAGGACGCAAGTGAACCCCTGGTTGACTTCTGAGCCTGCCTGCTCTCTTATGGTGCTGGATTGCTATGACTCGAATTTAACCGGTATAGAAAATGAGGCTGTTGCTCAATGGAATTCCTTTGACCCTATAACTACTGCTGGCGTGGTGATACGCCACTGCCCAAACCTCGAAGTACCAGACATGTTGACCAAGTTTCCAAGGCTAAAACTGCTGAAGTTCTACAATTCAATTATTGCAAGGAGGAATGAAAGCGCTGCTGTCTCACAGACACATTATCCATGTTGTTTCTCGTTCGCGTCATGTTACCAGATGGTCTACTCCCAGCAGGAGCCCATTCCGCTGACGTCCCTCTGAGTCCGGGTGACATCGAGATTTGCCATACAAGTTTGCGCACACTGCCATACGACTTGGATTCTAAATGGCCGCAGCTCGCCAGTATCTACGTAGAGGCTCATGAACTGACCGAAGTTCCGCCATCTCTGGCACGACTAGCGCCCTACTTACGATCTTTCACTTGCAATGAATCCAATCTCACGTATTCCTTCTGAGTTACAAGAGGGCAAGCTGGTGTATCTACACATTGGAGTCACACCAATTTCTCAGCTACCTAAAAACGTTAATGACGTGTCACCCTTGGAGCAGATACTCGTCGATAATACCAACATTTCATCCTTTTAGTCTTGGATTGACCCGTTCATGCAGAGGCTGCACTTTCAGATGTACCAGCGACCATCGTAGCTTCAAACACCCCGTACTGTTCGGATTTACAGCACATTTTTGACAGACAACAAACAAGTTCTTCAACGGTGCAGCATGTAGGACAGTCCAAACATTTATCGGATCCATCAGAAGAGAATTGGGCGATACTGAAGCAGGTTGTGGAGTGTGGCGAGTGGCCTACTATTCTTTATCCAATCGAATGGGAAAACCAATACAGCGGAATCAAGTTTATACGAGGCGGCGCAAAGCACTTCCGGTCTTAAACGCCTAAGTACGCGTTTCAAATTAGCTATACTAACGTGTCCTGCGAAGATATGAGCTCTCGCACGAAATACCGCTTTTTTGTTGGGAAATCGCATTATTTTTTCTTGTTGTCTTTGCCTTTACCGGTATTTTCGACGAAAAAGGTGTCAGATTTGGGCGAATCAGCTTAGAGGTAGGCCCAACCGACCCAATCAGCCGACCATGCATGAAACATAAAGCTGATGATATTAACACGAAATTTCTGTAATAAGGGCGGTGCGTTCGAGGGAACAAACAAAACCACAAAATGCGGAAATTGTCTGGTCACGTTGCAGTTTAGACACGAGCATACAATAGATTTTAGCAGACTGACACTCAGTAGCGTTGGTGTGAACTAGGATGCATACGTCAGTGCACTAGCATTGAGCTAGCGTCCCGAGTGTAAGACTGTATAAAGTCACTTGTACATAATTTATGAAAAATGGATTCTAGATATCGCGAATGATGTGTGTACCGGTATCGTAGTAACGCAGCGGTCCAAACGATGTAATGCACGGACGAGTACAAATATCCCATATTCCAAAGGTTTTCCGAAAAAGAACGCAGTAGCAACCAGTGAAGGTGTGCTGTTGCTGAAACAGTGGGGCACGACAAACGTTATATGCATACCTAAATAATAGATTCGAAGGAATAAGCTATCTGATGGTGTCTATTACATTTGCAATTGGAAAGGGCCGGGCCGTTTTTGCACCCCTTCTTACAGAGATCTCGTGTTGATATTTGAGGAATCAGGATGTGATGATAGACACATGGGCATATATATAATATATATCATGTTCTAGTTTTTTTTTTAACTCAAAGCGATCGGGTTCTTCTTCAGCAACACCTCGATGGCTTCATGTGGACTTGAAAATGGTGTTGACTGCATTGGCAGCGATATAGGAAACTGGTAATAACACTGCAAGTGCTTGATGCTCAATTTGCAGGAAATTCGTGCATTTTCGTGGACTAATGCTGATGGCGAAAAAAAAACAACGGAAGGACGCTATTACTCGCAAGGATGGTGTGATTTATGGTCTATCTTCTGCGAATCCACCAGCACCTACCGTATTATGGTTGTGCGATGGAACAGAGTATTGACTATCAAATTGGCAGCGCTAGGAGCGGTGAGGCGTACGGTTTCTGCTCCATCTGCAAGAAGACACCGAACTGCAGGGCATTCTCGTGGAACAACTACGGTGGAGGTAGGTACTGTACGTGCACATGCTGGTTTCGCGGTTTCGCGACTCAAAGTCCCGGTAGGTCAGGCGTGACAAGGGTTTTGCGCCTGAAGTTCCCGGAATGAGCAAGTGGTTAGTGTCTCTATCCGAAATGTCCACTGAATCGTGTGGTTTTAGTGAGAAAATAGCGATGAGGGGAACGAGCCGAACCCGAGCCTGGGCTCCTCAGAGAAAAGAGAACTGGTCTCCCTCTTATGGCCTGCAGCTTGACCTCAAAATTGTATGGGTGGATCGTCCGAGCACTTAAAAAAAGAGCCCTAATTTCCGCGATTCCGGGCTCACGCGAGCCCGCATTGTTGGATTAGCGATCGGCCGGGACCTGATAATCGAACTTAGTATCTAGACCTGGCATACCATAACTTTGCACCAATTGATGTCTAATATACTTGAAGTTTGTATTGAAGGAGTAATATTATTCGACATTACGATTTTGTTTTGCGTTGACTACACAGCGCTCGAACTGGTGGCACGCTCTGGTGGCTGGCGTCTAGGGTTCAGTTTGAGTTGTGGCTGGCAACTAAGCCTTCCCAGCAATTCAACCGATCTTACTTCTGAATTTCACGCCTTCATCGCAGGACGCCCTCGCCCACCGAGTTATCAGGCACCACCTGCAGTAGACTCTCCAACGCTCAACGATTGCAGATTTGCCGCCAACTATACTACTGCAATGGGCATGCAGGTCATTCTTGGTAACAGTTAGCGGCTTTCGGGCGATGTAGAGTGCATTTGAGTGGAGCAGGATAGGAAGCGAGGGCACAAGTACTTTTATGTATAATATTCCTTGAAAGTAATGTCGTCGTTGAACTTCTTTTTCGACAACTGGATCATTTCTTTAGTTTACCACCTCTAAAAATAGTCATAACCAACAATTTCGTAATAAGCAGTATCTATAGCTTATCGGAACTTTTGACTTGACTTGGTAATCCGTAGGTCATCGAGAGAGGGATTGCTTTAAGTACATGTATTAATATGTGGGATAGCCCTACGGAGAGGATTGTCTGTAAGGACGATGCTATTCAACGATTCAACAATAAACGTAAACTCTTCAAGTTATTCACTGCGGACTCCGAAATGCGGCAACCATGGGTCATGGGTACCATGGTCCATGGCACCTGCGCGAATAGATGTCAGGTCTTCATAATCGCAACGATTATGTGGTAAGTCCTTACCTACATGTACCTCCTGGTACTGAAATTCTGAATTGGCTGTTTCCCTCTCATTCTGCTTTTTGCCAAGTCAAGCGCACATCGTCGACATCATCGAGCCTCACCGTAACAACACCAACAATGAAGTTCAAGACCGGCTTTGCTGTCATTTTCGCTGCTGGTGATCGCGATGTCCGTCGATGCACAGTCGCAACTATGCAGGGTTCAAGGGTGTGGACCAGAGTACTCGCAAGGTAACATCGAACTCAGTAAATGCTGCTCAACCCACTTCGACTTCAACCAATGCTGCATCAGTAGCTGCAACCTCGGTACTCCCTGCAAATCAACCACTTAGGTGCCTGCATTTGCATCCCCGTAAGAGTTCACTTAATACAGACTCCTTCAGCTTATCTCTTAATACAGACGCGATGAGCCCATTCACTTTATTTCGTACTACAGTATTCAGGACCACATGAGACCGCGCAAAACACTTCCTGTCTTAATGCCTAAGTACGCGTTCGAGTTACCTAAACTAGCGTGTACTACTACATGTAGTAGGTAGAGAAACGGGGTACGAACAAACGTTTTTTACGTTTGTTCGAAAACAAAACAAGATGGGGTGTCAGCAAAATACAGACAATCCCCTCAGTAGGCATACCGTCGGGAACTCACTTTTTATTCCTGTCTAAGGGATTCCTATCGCGGGGTGTACCAATTACGTGGAACCGAGTAGTGTACCATATAATTGGCACATTGGATGCAATCATTCGTGCTGCCAGTCGTGCTCTCAATTGACTAAGCTTGTATTGTGAATCCCGTCTAAATTTGCCGCTTTCGGGCTATTGGCCGTACTACCACCAAATCGGTGGCTTGCTTTAATTGGCTAAAAATAGTTTTCTTAGACACGCCACCTTTGCCTGCCCCAAGGTCAACCTTCAAGTTGAAGGTTGACCTCGGTTTCAAAGTGCCTCGCACCTTGCCACGGGTCCGAGACAGGTTCGTAAGAGTGCTTCATCCGCGCAAATTCCATTAGGAGCCTGCGCTTCCGTCCGCGTGAAAGACGCTATCCTCGACTTGTTCAGTCCACTCCAGTCGAGGGTAGCGTTCTTCGCGCGGGTGTTTGATGTCGATCCGTCGACAATGATACACGGGGTCATGAAACCTTGTCTTGCTGAGTATCAGTAGTAGCAGCTGCAGCGATGGTGCCCCAAAACACCTTCGACGACCTTGTCGACTTCGTCGACTGTTGTCTTTTTCAGGCTTGCTTATGTGGTGTGGTTCACATATTACCTTTCAATATCGCATACATTATCAGGTTATACAAGT
>LGSN01000121.1:0-61042 GCA_001314375.1 Phytophthora podocarpi | reverse complement strand
CCTTTGGTGGAGGGCACGGGAATTAGAGGAACGGAGGCAGCCAGCTCAGCTGACCTCCAGAATTGACTGGCTTGGGTTGCTTAGTCTCAGTGTGAACGAGACACCGCTGTCCCGGAAGGGCCGAACCGCTGGGGAGCAACTCAGCGCAGGCCAACAAGCGCCGACTAGCTCAGCGGTTGTTGTGTTTTTTGCTAAAGGATCCACACCTGACGAATTGTGTGTTCTCCAATACCACAGAAGGATGAGCTCAAGAAATACCCGTTGGGCCACTATTACTGCGTTCAAGAGAACGCTTGGATGAACGGGAGATGATAGGATTATTATGCCAGTGAGGTGTTGCCACGAGAGCTGGACGGACCCGCCGTCATGCTCGCGGACAACTTTGACTCCCACGTCTCCGAGGAAGGGCAGCAGGTAATGGCTAAAAAAGCTGGCTCTGTGGTGTATCCATTGCCGGCTAACAGCACCTCCACCTGCCAGCCGCTTGATGTGGGCGTCATGGGCCCGCTCAAGTCGGCGCTGCGCAGCACATGGATACACCAAAAAGGCCCGAGCCCCAAACCAGCGAAGGTAAAGTGGCTTGACATTATAAAACGAACTATTGTGGCCTGGAACAGTATTTCTGATGATACTGTTCGTAATAGTTTTAAGAAGGCAATTCCTCGGCAGTTCGAAGCTGTCGAGTTCATGTAAGCAATAAACTTGCCTCTTTTTTGTACTTCAAATTGTCTTTTTTTCTTGAGATATTGACCTTTTTATAGGAGTCGGCTCTTACTTTTGTCCAATGAGCTGTCTGGCGTATTTTTTCGTAGACTCCGGTTTACTATGGAGGATAGTGGTCAGTGCTGGCGTATTTTTCCGTGGCTGTCTGTACTTCTGAAAGCCTCTATTTTGAGCTTTGAATTGTATAGATGATTGGTCAAATTTTCGGGGTTTTATCCAATCCGTATTCCCTTGTGCGAAACGTAATTTGACCAATCAGCGAAAGCTATATCCAACACCAATTTCACACTAAGGTCGTGTACAAATGGTGTGATGGCGCTTGCACTCGAATTGTGAGGCGCTCAGGCAACAGCACCGACCGGCAGACAGACATGAGTTGGCGCGCACAGATCTCCCGCAGCATCCAGGAGCTG
Source organism: Phytophthora podocarpi (assembly GCA_001314375.1). NCBI lineage: Eukaryota > Oomycota > Peronosporomycetes > Peronosporales > Peronosporaceae > Phytophthora > Phytophthora podocarpi. The sequence continues at coordinate 59,906 of LGSN01000121.1, read as the reverse complement.
CGCTTTGTGGCCTGCGACACCTCGCAGAGCAGCGCAGGTTTGCGGTGCGTTTCGCGCTCCTCTCTTTACTCAACTCGCGCTGCAGCCTCCTTACTTCACGCTTAAACCCTGACGTTCCGGTGGGGTTTTTGTGTCCTTTGTGCAGCACCTTCTTCCGCAAGAACTACGACGAGCTCAAGATGCTGAACCCGCTCACGCCCTTCGTGTACCGCGAGGCGGAGGAGATGGATCCGTTCGTGTACGCGCGGTTCGACTGGGGTGTGGAGAAGAAGGTGCCGGTGCCCGGCAAGAGCGACAAGGAGATCCTCGCGGTGCTCAAGAGCCTCGTGGACCACGGCCTCACGCTACCCAAGTCGCCCGAGAGCGACATCATCGTGTCCGCCCCCATCATTGAGGCCGCCAAGGGCGAGGCCGCCTACGAACCCATCAACCTCACGTGGGACGGCAAGACGGTGCGCCGCAACCCGGACTTCGACATCCCGCTGGAGGAGGCGCTCAAACCTTAAGAAGCTACAGGACAGGGAAAAGGAAAGAGGGCCAGGCGCGCCTTGTAGCTCGGAATTGCAGGCAGGAATGTTGCCCACCTCAATGTGGAAAATCAAAAAAACAGGATGAAACAATATGCAGCTACCTAGCTAGCTCACTCGAGGCGTCGTATACATGTCCAGGTAGACACCCGTGTTTCGTTAGCGCGTCACAACTGTCTACGATGCGCGAGAACAGTCAGACGACATCGTGCACGTTAGCTCCGTGCCATACAGAACAGGAAGACTGCCCAATCTGCTGGACAAGCTTAGGACGGGGGAGGCACAGACCCCACCACCGCCGGGCCCGGGGTTGTGTGGAGTTGCTGCTCGATCAGCTGAGCTTCCAACTGAGGAGGCAGCTCTTCGCCTTCCTGGATGTCTGCCAGCTCTGGGGTCCTGCGGTCGCCGCGAATCGCACGCATCACACGCTCTTGCTCATCGTTGTGGTGCTCGAGGTCGTCCAGGTGGAGGCTGTACGTCTCGATCAGACCCTGACGAATCCGGAAGGGCAGGAAACTTGCAATGGGCTCTGTCAGCAGCATCGCATCCAACTCAAGAGGCACACTCTCCTGTTGGCATCGCAAATCGCATGCACAGAAGTTAGCTAGAGTTCTGCACGTTCTGCACAGGAAGACGAGGGCCGATGAACTTCAACGCTAGTCGTACCAGGAAGGAGGCAATGGCGGTCAGCCAGATGGCCAGCCCCCACGCCGCATGGGAAATCGTTCCGAAGACGCTTGCCCAGGACAGCTCCATGACGTGGCGGAAGCGGAAAATGTAATAAATATACTTTGCCGTGCCCACGCCGATGTATCCGAAGCCCAACAGCAGCAGACCTATCCACATCACGAGGACAAGATAGCATTTGGCCAACGTCAACAGCATCCTGCGTCATCGCAGCCATCGTAATTCAAGGCCAGCAGACTCACCTGCGCCACTTAGTTGAGCTCCGCGGTGGTGCTCCTGCGCGTACATTGCAACTCCGACGGCCGAAGACAGCACGCCGTTTCTCGCCCAGTTCAAGTATGAGTTCTCGTTGCTGAAGCGAAGCACCTATTACCAGAGTACACGCAATGACGCGCAACGTACATCACCAGCGCCCACAGAAACAAATTATGCGTGAACACGATGCAGCAGATCAATAGCGCAAGCAGGGCATGCCAGCTCCAATGAAAGCTCAGCGCCCAGTCCTTCGGTAATCCTCACCAAAGAGTTGCGCAGTCGGTGGTTGGCGTCCGCTTCTGCAGCTGCAACCGCCTCCTTAGCTTCCGTATCCGCCGCCTTCTTGGCCACCTTCACAGCTGCAACGACCAGCACAAAACAGGTACCAATGAGTCAGCACCCGCTTCCTAGACGATCCGCCAGTCCTGCACCAGTCCTCCTCACCATTGCTCTGCTTGAGCTTCAGCAATCTGTCCACCTGGTACCTGCCGAGCAGCACATAGGCTCCCGAACGGGGCTTCGCCACGCGGCAGCGCTTGCTCTTGAAGGCCGCTGCCGCCGATCCAGATCCAGACACAGGCGTCGCATGTGGCACAGCAGCGCCCTTGGCTGCGTTCGCAGATATTGGAGGGTGCAGAACCGCCTTGGAGCGCAAGCCCATGACTCCGCGAGGCACCGAAGCGACGGGGGCGGCCCATGCGGTGCGCAGCCCCCGCGCGGCGACGCGGCTCCAGCACATCATGCTCGATGTGCGCCGAAGTCGACAGTGCTTGCGGAAGTACCGCAACACACCAATGTTACATAATTGCGTATGATTGGACAAAAACAACATTACTCAATTTGAATTTCGAACAGCTCTGCTCGATACATTTTGCAAGTCACAAAAAGGATGGCGCCACGGTCGAACTTCGCGACGGAGTTCCTGCTGCGAGAGCTGTTGTCGGCGCTGGGTGCGCCTCTCACCACTCCCAACGCTGACAGTGCGCGCGCCGACAGTTTCTCCGAGAGCTTAAGCGAAGACACCGAGTCCCAATCCGCTCTGAGGGCTGCGAATGGCGCCCAGCCTCGTGTCATGCTGATACGACGCACCAACAGCTCGCAGCAGACCGTGACGCTCGTAGACCGCGAGTACGACATGGAGGCCTTCATCCCGAGCCATGTGAGTGTATCTTTGCAGCAGGAACAGGGCTACCTGACGCTCGGGAGGCTGCGCGGCAGCGTCGTGCGGGTGACCAAGTACCACTTCGCCACGTTGGCGCGTTGCCTGGCGGCGGACCAGCAGAGCAGAGAGGCGTCGGTGTCTGCACCAAATGTCACGAGAGACAAGGCTCGAGTTTATCTGTGGGTGGACGCGCTGGCCATCGTGGAGGACAACGAGCTGGCGGTCAAGTCGCTGCCGGGGGTGTACACGCATCCGTTAGTGGTGGAACGACTGCAAGTGCTGAGTGATGCGGAGCTGGAGAAGCAGCTGATGATCCAACAAGGGCTGCCACCTTTCCGAAAAGCTGAGAGTGACAGGTTCGATGACGACCGACCGTTGTTGGAGGAAGACTGTGTGATCCCTGAGGAGCAGGAGCAGGAGCTGGAAGAGCAGGAGGAGTGGGGACCACCCACGACCATCGAACGACAGCCGACGGACTCGGAGCTGATCGAGGAGAACGGATCGGTGCCGATGTTGGAGTCCCAAGTGGTGCGTGGTCCTGCGTCGCCGGATAAGTTGCTATCGACGCAGGAGTCAGTGGCATCCCCGGGGGATTTGTCAGCGACGGAGCATCCATTGGTGACGCTGTCAGGAAATCTGTCGGAATCTTTGAGTGAAGTGGTGAAGGTGACGCCTTCTCTTGATAGCCAAAAGTACCCGTTTCAGCAAGAGAATATCCGAGAGACGTTTGTGGTCGGCAGTGACTTGGAAAGCAGCGATTCAGAGGAGGAAAACGACGGAGTCTATACAGCGAAGGAGTCGACGCCTAGTACACCGAAATCTCAGCGACAACTCCGTTCTAACAGGAACCGCTCGTCTGCCCACTCCAGTCCAGCGCCGACGACTCCAAAGTCGACGCAAAACTCATGGGCGATTGTCGACCTTACCGATGATACACCTGAAAAGGCTCCAAGGGCAACGCCAGCCTCGGAGAGAAAGGAGACGCAGGAGCAGGAACCCAAGACTGAAACTGGTGATTCACAAGAAGAAACAGGTATTGATGCTGCATCGCTTGCATCTTCACACACACCACCGAGGACCCGACAGCCAGCTGAGAAGGAAACACCAAAAGGCTGGACCACGAGTTTTCTTCGTAAGCTGGCATCGAACCTCGGTCTAGGCACTCCCTCCGTCGAAGCCTCACTCCCGCGCACTCAATCTTCTGACGAAGAGGACGATGACTCGACTGAAAGTGATCAGTACGCTACGCAGATCCTTGTTCAAACAGAAAAGGAGGAAAAAGAGGACGAGCCCGCTCACCCAGAGGAGCTCATTTCGTCTCAGGCGACTGTGGTACTGCACTACGCTGTTGATAATGACGAAGATGTTAATGCTTTCGAGTACGAAGGTATGCTATCGGACGACGATATGGCGTCCCCCAGATCAGCAGAGCACGTGCACGATGATCACGCAGTCGGTGGGGAGCACACTTCAGTAGCTGGGAAAGCAGACTCGGCAGACGATCACATTTCAACTGAAGGGGGGGCTAAAGTTTCAATTACTCCCCAGAAAAGGTTGGCGTCGAAGGAAGATACTACGGACTTTAAAACGCCATCTCCATCTGCGCAAGCGGCGACGCCAGGGACGGAGAAAAGAGCTGAGGCAGATGTGTGCCAAACTCCGACCGTGTCGACTTCTTTGGAAGAACATCCAGAAAACCTCGCGCATGGGAGCAGCCATCCTGCTTCTCCCCCCAACTCCAAAGACCCCGTTCTCTCGACAGACCCTTCAGCACAACTATCGCCTGTCAAGAGTCCTTCTAAGCTGGTCATTTCGGTTGGCTCTGCAGGCAATACCTCGAACGGGGCAAGTCGCACTGGGTTCTCAGCTGCCGAGTCTCGAGGTTCCAAGCGGCGTCGCCAACAGACCAACTCGGAGGACCTCTCGCCTTCAACTGCTACTCAACAAGAACATCCTGGTAGCGTTGCACAGCCCCAATTGCGAACTAAGACACAGAAGTGTCGTCGAAGAGACATCCTCTCAGCGCAAGCACTTCACGAGGCTGGATCTCAATCGCCTCAATTCGAGCAACCAGCCGCGTCGTTCTTGCCCCGACGAACGCGTCAGTCTGATCACGGAAGTACCGTCGCCGGTAACTATTCACTCGATGCGGTGTGTAGATCGCTCGGCTCGCATGCACGACATCAGACAAACGAAGAAGATCAGGCGCGCTCATCACGGCAACCTTGTCGCGCTTGGAAGCGGTACGAGAATCTCTTCCCGCCGCTGAACATGACCCGCCTGAAGCAGATGATGGCAGAAAGCAATGGAAGGACAAACGACAACAGATAGGGAGGCCTAGGAATGGCATCAATACGATTATCTTCTTTCCAATTCGGAAGAGCAGGTGGCTTTTACGACAATATGAGCACACCTGGAATCGATGCATACAGCTACAGCTAGTCATTCAATGCAGAGCTCTTCTCGAATGCCCGTTTCAAGCCTCATCTCCAGTCCTGAGCTCTGCCATCGAGAGAGATTTCATCAAGCTCGGGAAGGCAAACCCCGTGGTATGAAAAGCTTGGAAATTTTCGCGGCGAGCGCGCTGGAAATGATTGTAAACGTCGTCATCGATGCACACAAATGCGATGTTGGCACTCCAGCTTGGTCGCAGTCGGATGAGATCGCGAACAGCACTGAGCGCAATGTCTGCTGCACAGGGCACTGGGAAACGAAGCAGCCCCGTCGAGACTGAAGCCACAGCGGCGCATTCGACGTGGTGGTTCTCAACTGCAAGGAACGCGTTCACATACGTCTTGTACAGCAGCATCTCCGAGTTTGACAGGCCTCCCATGGGTCCCACACAATGCACTAGTAGCCGCATCCCAGAGCCACAGCCCACTGTGCACATGGTGCTTCCTGCCTTCGCTCTGCTCCGCAGACCCACGTTCGTGACTGCTCGATCGAGATCGGGGCCTGCGCGTTCGTGCACGCGACCAGCTACGCCTCTTGCTGGGTTTCGGTACGAACCCGACGTAGGAAATACCAGGCAATCAACTTGCTGCTCTCCAACAGCGTCGATGGTCCCCAGATCGCCCTTCACCACATGCACGCATCGTGTGAAGCACTCGAGCTGGCTGCACAGACTCAAATAGTCAACCAATGCGGAACATCCCTCAACTAGAGCGACGCTGTGGTGCACGTTGAAGTCTTCCAGCTCCACGTGGCAATGAGCTTGCAACAAGTGTTGCCACCAATTGCTGTCATAAAGGATGAACCGAGTGCTGCAGCCTTGAACCATTGCCTTGCACAACGCCAACAAGGACCCAGTGTCCAGATACAGCACGAAGTCGTGGAAAAGTTCTTTGCGGAGCAGCAGCGTCCTAGTCAAACCAGCTCTGGGGGCAGAAACAGCAACAGCAGGAGCAGCGGCGGCAGCAGAGATAAACCGGCCGGTCTTGGCCGAGCGACGTCGGCCAGACGCTGTGCCGCGACTTGGACGTTTGGAGCCCACCATTCGAGTTTGTGCTACGATGATTATCGGTTTGTGGTCAAGTGCTAACTGTCGGGTCAACCTCTGTCACACGGCTAGCTGAGACCGGTCAACATGGTGTTGAATCAGTCCAATACGAGAAACTCATTACTCGTGCCAACTCATTAACGGGTTTTCAGTGATTGACTCGTACTTTGGGCAGAACAAGCAGCGAGTGGATAGGAACGAAAAGAAGAAACAACAGCAAGAAGCAATACGACGTGACGGAATTCGTAAAGAGACCGAAGAACGTAGTTGCAGGCTTCGAGCAAAGAAGAAGAAGAATCGGAGCCTGCCGCAGAGGCTACGGCGGAAAGTTAATGTAGTTATGGAGATAGTTGCTGTTTTCAGCTTGCTCGCTACTAGGAATTATCCCCCTGCTGAGCTGAGCTGCCTGCGTGGCTTAAAATGTTTCCCAGGTGCTGGCGGAAGCTGCGGTCGAAAATCCCAGTAGATCGGCTTCACCGCCCGTGCCGCTGTTGCTGGCCTTCTTCGGCGAGCTCGTCGACCCGAACGGATCCATGTCGTCGTCCTCTTCCTCGGCTTTCTCTGCATCTTTCTTTTTCGTATTGAGCTTGATCCGGATTGTTTGGCCTTCTTTGAGTGTGTAGTCAACGGGCGGAGCAGTGGTGGTGCTCTGCTGCTGAGTCTTCTCACGCTTCAGCTCTCTGAATGGACACATCACACCAAGGTGTCAGTGTTCAGTGTTTACATGTAGACCTTGCAGTTTGATCACCAGCATCGACAACTCACTTGGTGAAATCGTCAATAGCGACGTTGAAGTCGAACGCATCGCTGCGGTTGTTGAAGGCAATGCCGAGGAATGCGTGGCGCCCTGAAGAATGATACAAAACAGCATAAGGAACGTGCTCAAGAACAAAAGAGCAGTTCACTGTTGGATAACGTACCAGACGCGCGATCAACGGCGCGCAGGACGAAGTACCGACTGCTGTCGACCACTGCAACATTGAGTAAGTGTCAAGTTAGTACGAACTCAGCAAACCACCAATGGACTGGTAGTGGGCTGTCTACCTTTCTGGATGGCAGGCGGACCTCCAGCCTTGATCGGGCATGCCGCAAACAAGATGCCCGTGTTCGGATCCTTCAACTCAATAACCACGTCTTCACCGACAGAGGAAACCTGCAGGCGGCCAGTCCACGCTGGTGTGCTGGGCCACGAGTCCGCCCTAACAGTACCCAGCACCATCCATCCACGTCAGCACTTCCCGCCTGGAAAATACTCATACAGGGTGCAGCTCTGTCTGTACCTGTGGCCAGCAGCCGACGTCTGCGGCGGGATCTGGAACACGAAGACCTGGTTGATTGTTGCTAGGACGCGCTGCACTTCTGTCTCAATGAATGCAACGCCGCAAACCTAAAGATGAGCACACACTGCTAAACTCTACTGGTAGCTAGAGTCACTTCGAGAGTCCAGAGCCTAAACACGTACCGACTTCTGCCATGATGAAGCTGTCTCACGATCGTGCAATGAAGCGAAGTCGCGAGGATGGGAAGGTCCGAGTGCGTGTCGTGTGGGGCGGGGTGGCTTAATGAGCTTGGTGGCGACCGACAAAATCAGGAGGTCCGTTACGCGTCCCTTGACGCTAAATGCAACCCACGTTAGTACAGCTTCTTTCATCTTCACAACACAATATAAGGGCTCAATTTACGCAAACAGCCATGATCATTATCACATGTGCACTCGCGTTTACTTCCATCGACGTCGCCGCCAACACACAGCATTGCCCTTTGCCATGTTGAAATTGTTGCCACATTGAAGCTGTTCGTTGAATGAAATTATTATTTTCTACCAATACCATCACAGTATTTGTAAGATGTATCCACCAATCAGTGTAGGGACACCCCCTCAATATCTCATTCAGATCATGAACTTCATGTCCTTCTTCGCCGCGATGCTGCTGGTGCTCGCGGCGCTCTCCGCGTCCGTCGAGGCGTCCACATTCCCATCGCACGCCAAGGACGGGCGTCTCTGGCAACTGGTTCAAGCGGAAGACCAGCTTCTGTTCCAGACGGAGGCGCAGCAGCTCTGGTTCAGCCAGAAGGTCGACCACTTGGCCTCGGACAGCAACGCCACCTTCCAGCAGCGCTACTACCAAGTGGACAAGTTCTGGACGAAGCCTGAAGGGCCCGTGATCCTCTACATCGGAGGCGAAGGCGCATTGGAGCAAGCCCCGGCAGGATTCGTGCACGTCATCGCCCAGAAATTCGGCGCCAAGGTGACGACGACGAAACGACGTGGAAGTTGAGGGGGGGAACGCCGTCACTCACTATATTATTATACTTTCTATTATCTTAATTTTTCTATTAGATCCTGGCACTGGAACATCGGTTCTACGGCAAGAGTGTGCCGAACGGGGACCTTTCGACTGCCAACTACCGCTATTTGACGGTGCAGCAGGCGCTGGCGGATCTGAAGCACTTCAAGGAGAGTTATCAGAGCCAGCTGGGTGCGCAGGATGCCAATCAGTGGATTGCAATTGGAGGTTCTTATCCTGGAGCTCTCTCGGCCTGGTTCCGTGTCGCTTACCCGGACACGACAGTCGCGGCGTTGTCGTCGTCGGGAGTAGTGCAACCAGTGTACAAGTTCCATCAGTTTGATGAACAGGTGGCGCTTGCGGCGGGTCCTTCGTGTGCGGATGTGCTACGGCTTACAACTGCAGAGTTTGAGAGAGAGATATCGAGTGGCAATGCTACAAATGTGAAGAGACTGTTTGGCGCGCAAGAGCTGGCTGATGCAGATTTCTTCTACATGATTGCAGATGCAGCAGCTATGGCTGTGCAGTACGGCCACAAGGACATCGTATGCGAAAGCATGGTTGGCGCCTTTGAACGCAATAACTCGCTGGTCGACTCCTTCGCCAGCTTCACGATCGACATGTACGGGTCTTCTTTTGGCAGCGGTTGTTTCTACAACACCAAGTGTCTAGCACAAGATCGTGCTCGGTGGGGAGATGGTCGTTCGTGGCGCTGGCAAAAGTGCTCTCAGCTCGCATACTTCCAGGTTGCCCCCAAAGAGAAAAGCCTGCGCGCGGCAATGGTTGATCTTGATTACCACTTGGAGCAGTGTCAAACTGTTTTTGGTGATGTAGTGCATCCGTCTAAAGGTGTAGAGGAGATCACTAAGCTGTATGGAGGAGACCACCCGACTGGTCACAAGATCTTTTTCTCGAATGGTGGTGATGATCCTTGGCAACGTGCGTCGGTATTAGACACGCTGTCAGATGACGAGATTGCTGATCTAGCCAAGTGCGAGCTGTGCGGCCACTGCGGCGACCTGCGCGCCAATCCAAACGTGCCTGAGCCATTGAAGAAGCAGCGCGAGCAGATCCTCGAGTATTTAACGAAGTGGCTTGGCGCCTCTGGCGAAGCGGAGGTTGCTGAGGACGTCGTCCACGAAGTAGCCGCGCTCCCTCACACGCAGGAGAACGACGATAACGAGCAGGAGCTTGCTGGACTGCAACTTGCAGGACTGCACAAATCGTCGCCACTGGTCCTTATTCCAATTGTTGTCGCGTTCCTCGCGTTGGTGGGAGTACTGCATTCTGATGTTGTTCGCGATGCTCCGGGGCGGATGGAGATGATACGATACCGGCTTGCACACACGCACGAGTTTTGAGCATTGCAGCAGATAAAGACGAAACCACCTCCGATGAATCGAGGTTAGAGCTGTACAAGTAGAGTTGTAGCAGCTAGCTGACGTACGATGACCCTGATCGCTTGTGTATCTTCATCTTCTTTTTTTTTTCTTTGTGATTTTTCTTGAAATGATGTTCACATACAAGTCCATTCTAAGCCTTTGTCTATAGCATACGCATCAATGTTGAGGGCAGTGGTTGAGACAGTATTAAGTTGTCTGTGTCTGCACCTTAGGTTTAGCTGGTGCGGGAAGCGTGGCCTGGCCCATCGTCTCCTTTGTTGAGATGTAGGCGTACGTTGCTCCACCGATAGATACAACGACAATGCCGATGGCCTTCTGCACAGTGATCACGTCGTTGTTGATGAGGATGGACATAACGATCACGACCACCTGCTTCATGTTGCCGCATACGCACAGCGTCACAGGAGACGTGACCTTGTTGGCCATGAAACTCGTGACGTTCAGCATAAAGCTGATGATTCCGGTCAGGATGAACCAGAAACTGGCCGACGGCACGACTTCCCAGTTATTTATGATCGTATCCACTTCGCCGGTCAGGAACATCGTGATCAGACACCAGCAGGCCGACAGTGGCGCCTGGTGCATGATCAAGTCCACGGGGTGCAGCTTCAGGTCTCCGCTCAGGAACTGTATTCAAGAATAGCAACACAAAGCGCCAGTTAGTTTATCGCCTTGACGACACTGAGATTCCAGAGCGCATCAAAAATCAGCCGTACCTTGTTGGACAACACCGCCTTCAAGCCAGCGAAAATAATGGCCACGACCGTGATGATGAAGCCCAGCACTGTGCACGAGTTGTCTCCTGTGCATGCCAAGTAGACACCAAACGCCACGGGGACCAGAGACAGCTTGCGCTTGAGCGAGTACGTCTTGCCGAGAATGAGCATGCTGAGCACGATGACGACCGCCGGCACAAGCGCGCGCATGACTTGGTTGAAGGAGATTGACACGAGCCCCAGACTCCAGTTGCCCGTGATGATGTTGCTCACGAAGATGAGCGAGAAGTAGACCATGAGCTGCTTCTGTCCGGGCTTGAGCGGTTTGCGCTCGATGCCCTTGAACACGTGGATGTACAGGAAGGCACCCAGCGTGTTGCATGTCATGTGCACGAACGTGAGCGTCACGGGCAGCCGCAGCGCGCCCAGAGCCTTCTTGTTCCAGAAGGTCACGCTGATGTTCTGCGTGAACCACATGCTGAGCCAGAAGACCACGACTGACGGCGCCACGTACGACGTCTTGGCTGTGGCGGCCTTCTTCTCCTTCTTCTTGAGCTCCAAGTCATCGGCGGTGTCTAGATCCACCTCCACCTGCTTGGCCTTGGCCTTGGCCTTACTCTTGCTCTTGTTGTTGTTGTCGGCGTCCTCGTTCAGCAGTTGCGTCGTCTCTGTCGTCGAGTCCTCGGCGTCGGCCTCGGGACGCACGTCCACGGACACGTGGCCGCCCTTCATGAGGCCGGCGCCGCCCGACTGGGTACGTGGCCGTGCGCTGAGCGTCTCCAGAGCCATCGGTGCTACTACTTGTGTGCTACGGGGGGAATTCTCCTCTGCGCTGGCTTGGGTCTCCCTCCTCTTGAGCTGCTCGGAGTGGGATAGTACGGGAAACTGGAAATATGTGTAGTAAAGAAGGAAAATTGCGTACATTGCAACTACTATAGTATGTTTTATGGATATATGGACGATCTTTAAGTATTTTGGAGCGCTTAATTTGTAAGCTTTGACTAAAGCGGGTGTCATCAACGGTGGCAGTTGTTTGCTTTAAATTTGAGATCGTGAGCTGAGAGTAACGACGGCGGGCATCGTCAATGGGATGCTGCGCCATCGAAACGGAGGTGTTGCTATTATACTACATGTACCCGGTTCCGAATTTTCAGCGCCGCCTTCCGAGCGGATTCTGATGCGGCTGCGTTTCAAGGCATCGCGGCAGTGGTGGATCTTGGAGGGCGTACTACGTGTACTAGCTGACGGAATGTCTACCGCCTCAAGTGTGGTTGCAACATAGCTGAGGTCGTGCAACAACTAGTTCCAGCCTGCATGACGCTGACGTGGATACTTGTCGTAGCCTGCAGCCGCTTGATCGCGAGATCCACCATTCGCTTTAGCCCAGCACCTGAGTCACATTGGCCATTTCTGAACTGAGTCACCCCCACCTCCTAACGTCCGTAGATTAATCCTGCAGTGCAATCGTACCAGTGGCCGTGGTCCCCGACGCAGTCTGGAAACTTGAGAACAAGTCGCAGAGCGGCCCGAGTGCCACGAGCTGGATCCGGGGATCCACCCCCACTCCATCCTGCCTCTCCTGCTTCATCTCAGATCGGTCAGTGAATTATCCGGACGTTTCAAGCACACTAGCACCACAAAACACACACACCGGCCAGCTCTGCTGCACGCGATCCAGCTCACACAGCAGCTCGTAGACACTGCGGCACTTGCGGAAACGAACACGATGAAGGCACTCAGCGGCTAAATCCGTCGTCATCGCTGTGTCAGGACTCGAAACGGCCGCCGCCAGGCGCTTCGTCACGAGCTTCGGGTCTCGCACCAGGAACAGCACTTGCTTTTCTTCACTGGCAACCAGTAGGGCGGCGTGCACACATTGCTGGCAAGGGCGGAAAGGCATTGCAATCGGTCAGCAAGACGACAGCAGACAAGTCGGCACTGTCATCAGCTCGACAGACCTCGACACTGCATGTTCCATCCTTCTCTATTGCACTTCCTAGTACAGAACTACCCCAACACATTGCAATATACGTCAGAAGCTTCATACATTGCCATTCAACACTAAAAAACGCATTTGAACAACGGCAGCATTGATAAAACCACCTCGTGGCATTCTGCCCCGTCGCCAGTGTTGACAAGGCAACTAACGGCGCGCTACAAAGCGCAGCTGCCTGCTGCCGCTGCGTCCACATCTCCTGCGAGTAAATACTCGACGCGAAGAGCTGCTCGGCCGTCGCGTTCTCCGGGGCATCGCCCAGCTCCTCCGCGCGCAGCAACGTCTTCAGCAGCGGCATGTATCTCGGAATGATTGTCAAATGTCACAAACTCGGGGATATATCCTCTCTTCAGTGACCTCGAAGCCTAGCGAAACGGAACCTTCACTCTTCCCTTCCTCGGCTCAGTCGGCGATGTCTTCGACGTCCCCGCTGAGCTCCCAGGGGCGTCTGGACGCGTCACTCGGCGCTCCAGCCGCTTCTTCTGGACGTGGAGTCTCCTCTGACGTCGTGGACGCCTTGTTATCTGCCTCGCTGGGCGCTGGCGCCGTCTCTTCCTCGCCCGCCGCGACTCCCGAGCAATTCCGACCGCCCATGTCGTTCCTGCGCCGCGTGACGTCCGCTCCGACGGGAAGTCGCAGCAAAGAAGACGACCGAGACAAGCGCAAGGAGACGGAGCGCAAGGAGCTGCTGGAGATGATCCTGGAGTCCATCGCCAACGTCCCCAAAGCCGTGGAAAGGATCCACACGAACGAGAAGCTACGACAGGCGCTGCATCAAGAGATGGGCGAGGAAAACACGCTGCTGCATCGATTTTTCGACTCTAGAGAGCAGCTGCAGCATCTGGAGGGGACGACACTGCGTGGGAATCTGTCAGAGGACAATTTACGGTGTTGGGACCTCAGTCGCCGAGCTGTTCGAGAGGATGGAGATGACAGTCCGTTGTCTGCACATCCACCGACGTCACTTGATGTGTACGAACCGAGTCAGGAGGACGACAAGGACGGAGAGAGTGAGGAGAGTAAGGATAGCAGCAGCGACTACGGCTCCGAGTACGAGAACGACCTGGCCGAAGCGGTGAACCAGTTGTGTATGACGGACGAAACGCTCACGGCAATGGACAACATGATCTCGGATCCGATTGGGATCATGCACACGAGTTTTACGGATGGGGACTCCGCAAGGATTTCGAGCTCACCGCAGTCGTCGTTCGGGTTGGGGGCTTCTCCTGGAACTACGTCGATGGACGGGGAGCCGGTGTCGGCGCTTTGGCCGCGACAGCCGAATCAGTTCGCTTTTACGCAAGAGGAAGACAACAACGTTCGGGCGGAAGATGAAGTGTACAGTGAGATGGTGAGCTCCGTCTGCGAGGATGACACATTTCAGGACGATGTCGATGGTGACGAAGAGGACGCCGACGGAGAAAATCTGGATAACGAGACCGAGGAGAAGCTATTCCAAATGGACGACGACGACGATGATGGTAATGATAGTGGAAAAGTGCTGGACAACGGTATGGCACACTTCAGCAATGAAGATACACTACCGGGGGCGTTTGTGGTTGGCTCTCCAATTCAGGGCCAGGTGACGACGTTCCAACACGATCTCGATGGCAAAACGAAACAGAAGGCGGACACGGTTCATACTGTTGACATCAAACAAGGTGATGATGTTTGTGACGACGATGAAGGAAGTGAAGGCTCCGAGGGCGATGGTGGCGAACCGAAGGAATACGAGGTGTTTCAGCTCCGCATTATTCGAGAAAAGAATCGCACCGGGTTCGAGCCAAATCAGGACTGGCGTCCTCGTGCTGGGGCCTTGATTGGGGATCGATACAAGGTGGGTACATGTAGTGGTCTAAAATATTGTAAGGAAGCTTTGTTCGTCAGCAGGGTACTAATTTCTGGTGTGACTTTTACGTAGGTGGAAATGGCAATTGGAGAAGCAGTATTCAGCCGAACGTACAAGTGTATCGACTCAACCACTGACCAGGTCGTATGCCTCAAGATCATCAAGAACAACAAGGAGTACTTTGACCAGGGCGTTGACGAGATTCGTGTGCTGGAATACATCGAGCGCAACTGCAAGGTGGATGAGAGGCACCTTATTCGACTTTTGGACGCATTCTACTTTCGCGAGCACCTGATAATTGTGACTGAGGTGCGTGGCACTGGAGTTCTTTGGTTGTATCCGTACTCACTTAACTTGACTTTGTTCGTAGCTTCTTCGGGACAACCTATACGAGTTTTCTCGTTTGCTCCTGCAGCGCGGTGTGATCAACTACTTCAGCATTCCTCGTCTGAAAAAGATCACAATTGAGGTGCTGGAGGCGCTGGACACATTACACTCGCTTGGAATTGTGCACTGCGACCTCAAGCCAGAGAATATCCTAATTCAAAACTTTAGCGCATGCACCATCAAGGTGATCGACTTCGGATCAGCGTGTTTTACTACAGACGAGCTCACGTCCTACGTCCAGTCGCGTTCTTATCGTGCCCCGGAGGTGTGTTCCTAGTCGAAAGGACAGTGAGTTCGTGCAATGCCATTAATCTAACCTATTCGCTGTTTGGCAGGTAATTCTCGGGCTCCTGTACGACACGAAGATTGATCTATGGTCGCTCGGGTGCGTCATCGCCGAGATGTACACGGGCGAAGTGCTTTTCCGCAACGACTCGGAGCAAACTCTGTTGGCACGGATCCTGGCAACAATAGGTGCGTACTCAGCTCTATCCTACTATGCATTGTCTGGTAGCCAACTTTTGTGCGTGTTTGTGCCCCAGGTCCCATTCCTGCGTCTCTGCTAGCCGACCGCGAGGAGTTGCAGCACCAATTGATCGACACCGGATTGTTCACAGTGGACCACTTGGGCAACGGCGTGTTGGCTGCGAGTCTCGACCTGCCTCCTCTAGAGCAAGCCGTGCACACAAAAGACGCAGAGTTCCTGGACTTCTTGCGCGCACTGCTGCAAATCGACCCGACGCATCGACTATCCGCACACGAGGCATTGACGCACCCGTGGCTTCAACATGGCGTCTTCGCAGAAAACCGTATCTGATTGGTCGATGTGCACTACACCATACCAGCTTCCGTTATCCGGTATGTATCCGGACACAATTCAAAAGGGCGTCTACAATTCCGCAGTCGATAAAGAGCTCGGGACGGATGACGCCTCCAGGTGACGACGGCGTCTCGGCGGTGGGTGGCGCTTTGCATATTGCGTTGCGTACTTGAATAGGACTGGCTCGCGTCTCGCGCCTTAGAATCCATAGAGAAAAGTGGGCGGGAAGGGGCTCATTGGCCTCCCACTGCCTCGCATTATAATATCAGCGACTGAGTGTGCGCTTCTCTTCTGGCCGCTTTTGTGCCTTGTGGTTGCTGGTCTGTGGGGAAATGTTAGAGCCAGGAAATGCAGAACCAGGTGGAGTCTTTGCGACTGGACGGAGACTTGCAGAGGACGACGGAGAAGGAGGGCAGAAGACTCAGCAGCAACAGCACCATCTCATCGGCGTCCGGCAGTGACGTGGAAGGTGGAGATGACCAGGAGCTGACGAGAGACGTCACGAGTGATGGAGTGGGATTCTACACCAGTGACAAGTGGACTAAGTTCTACCCGAACCAGGAGGTGGCGGTGGTCACGAGCATCGGACAGCCGCCGATCCCTCCGGAAGGTGAGGGAGTTGTGAAGAAATAATTTTAAAGAGGTTGTGAACGTGGGTTGACGAGTGCTGCCGTGTAGGGTACGTTCCACTACGTCATGGGCACAGCCATGACCAGCAGAGTCCGGAGAACTCGTTGTCGTTTGAGGAAGACGTGCCTAACGGGTGAGTTAATGGTGTCTGTGAGTTTGTGAAAGTGGTTGCTGACTGTCTATCTTGGTTTTATCTGTTTATTCCTTTGTAGTTTCTCTGTGGACACATTGCTCTGGAATGAAAAGTTGTTAGAGCAGCGTATCATGCAGTTGACTGCGTGGACCAGACGATCCCCCATTCCGCGTCGCCAGAAGCTGGATCGCATCAACCGCATGGTTAACCAGTGTAGCACTACAAATACCAAGACTTGCTGAAGTAGCAGATTCGAAGTGATGTGGTTGATGTTCGTGTTGATGTAGGCTGTCGGATCGATGATAGTCTTGGTGCCTGCAACACAGGGGGTAGATTAGATGATGGTGGGAGCAGTCAATGCTTTGGTGTTTGTCCAGCCAACACAAACGCATTGTCTACCAAGCAAAGCGCTGAAGACCATATTCGTGCTTCTCCACGTTTGGGATATTTCTGTCACCCGTCGGTTGACCCGAACAAGTCGAAGCGTCCTCCTCAAGCCGGCGGTGGAGTTGCCATGAGCGCTTTGTTGCTACGTTGGTTAAATGATGAGCTCAAATTGCGTCGAAAAGTGGAGGTGCTGGAGCGAGACGCAAGCAGCGGGTATATCATCGCTGAAGTGTTGTACCTAAACGGTTTGGAGCCCCAGTTCGAGACTTACGAAAACTCGTCAAGCACGGCAGCCAAGATCCACAACATGGAGCTGCTCGGTCAGAAGTTCGAGGCTCTGGGTGTTCCGTTTCCCGTGAATACTCGTCGTGCCATCATGATGGAGGATCGCTCAGCCGTGCTTCAGTTTCTGCTGCAACTCAAAGACTTCCTCCGACGGCGACTGAAAGGCAGACCGGACAGTGCCAAGGCAAAAGTGGCTGTGCCAGAGCAATCAGCTAAAGCGGTGCCGGCTGCTGCCAAATCGAATCTCCCTCCACGCGATGTAGAAGAGCGCTTTGTGGCGGCGACGATGCAGAAATTCCATCCGACTGAAGTTCGCTTCCTCAAGGACATCGACATGGCCGTGCACCTGCGCAAGTTTGAACAAGCTCAATGGCAAGCTGAAAACGAATTAGACGACGTAAGAGCGAAGGTGTATGAGAGGTCGACGATGGTGTCTTGGGCTCCACTTGACTAACGAATTTGTGTCCTGGCGTCACAGATCCACCAACAAGCCAAAGCTGACATGAATACAAATTCAGTGGTAGGATATACTGCAGCACGTGTTCACCTGCAAGAAAAGGCGAAGTTCATGCGTGACTGGGACCGTGAGCATCACGAGAAGTGGAAGCATACACAGGTGAGCCAGAACGTTGGTGAAGCTGTTATAATAGTGAATTATTGACTCATTAGTGTTGAATTGTCCTGTTCACTAGCGCCTCTACCTGGCTGCAGAGCGTGATGACTTACGACTTGAGCTGACCTTGGAAGCACGGCGACAAATTTATGCCGAGGCGAAGCAGGCTGAGAGCCAACAAGATGCAGCTGTTGGTGTCGTGGAGTTCGAGAAGAATATGAACAGACTTGGACTTGCATCCGGCAGTACCGAACAATCTCTTCGTGCGATCTCGCAAACTGATGCTGGTGCGCTTGCACACCTTCACAGTCTCGAGAAAAGAGTCGAGGATCTCGATTTTCGACCTTCCAACAATGTTAAAATGATGAAAGAGCTGCGTAAGCGGCGCAAGGCGCAGTTGGCAGCAGAGAAAGATCGTCGCATGAGACGACAGAAAGCGTTGGCAGACCAGAGAAAGGTAGTCATTGGGTTTCAGTAGTTCTAGTGAAGGGGGTCGTGACTCACGGATGAATGTTCACTTGTCTGGTGGTTGTCACGCTGTACATGTAGTCGATCGAGGCTCACGAAACGCAAGGCGGTAATCTTGCAGATAACCAGAATTCTTTGAACATGGCTGACAAGAACTCGACATCAGAACCAGAGAAGACGTTGGAGAGTGAGGATATTGTAGATCCTCGTGAGAAATACCTAGAAGACAAGCGCGCAGAGCTGGAGGAGAATTACACACGATTACGGGAATCTGGAAGTGCGAAGCGTGAAGAAGACACGAAGGTGTTGGAAGAACTTCGCTCAGCTAGACGGAAGAAAGAACAGCTCCGCAATTGGGACGTGTGCGCTGATGTAGTTGACGGGCTGATTTCGTTAGCGACGGAGATTGTCTCGGCCAGGTGAATTTGTTAGAAGGGAACTCAGTCCTTGGTTAGAACTTGAGACTAACTGTAATGAGTGCTTTGTACGTACGATGTTGCAGTGACAGAGACACACTGGACATAGGACCATTGAAGAAGCAACTATATCTTCAAGTGGCTCCGTCACAGGCAACTCTCTGTGATCAGAGCGGCCAGGAAATGCATTATGAGCTGGATGCGTCAATCCAAAACTTTTTGTCGTGTTCGGAAGTGTGGACCGCGCTTCCGCTCCAGTCCAGGCTCACCACATACGACATCAAGTCCGACATCCAAGCCTTGGCTGAAAGCTGGGCCAATCCGGCTGGAACATTGGATACGTCTTGGTCCCGCCCTTCCTCTTTCATTTTTCTGAGCGTGTTCGCTGAGGACGAAAATGGTATCGAGCTTGCGCGGCGAGTATCGACGGAGCACCACCTAGCATTCCTGCAGCTTGGTCCGCTTCTAGACGAGTGCGTGAAGATGAGTTACGATCCTCAGAAGCTGGGAGACCAAGTAACGTCACTCAGTGACTGTGAGGTATGTAAAACTATCAAATGTGTACAATTATCAAGCGTGGTTGTGTCCTCACTCACTATTGATGATGACGTTGATGGTAGCGGGAACTTGGTGCTTTCGGTTCAAAGATCACTGGTCTCCGACAGAAGAATTTGGCCCTTCCCGACGCTCTGGCAGTGGAGATAATCGCGAAAGCTATCTCCCTCTGCCGACGAGAAGCATTAGCTCCTCCACTCGAAGATGCCTCAAATCTACCACCAAACGGCTGCATGCTCCACAATTTCCCTAGGTAAGTTATATTTTCACGAAGGCCCAGTGGTCTCGCGCTTGGCTAATAAACTCTTTTCCACTGTCGCAGAACACTAGACGAGGCCAAACTCTTGGAGAAGGCCATCCTGGCAGACCTTCCGAGCGAAGTGGGCACAGCAAACCAGGAAGGAAGCCCAGGAATTCCAGAGGAAGCAACCGTTCCTAGCATTGTTTCTGCCTGGGACTGCGTGGTGACAATCTCTCCCAACCAGCCTCCATTGACCGAGCAAGCGGAGGCGGATAGAACCCTGCAAGGCTCCGATTCCTCGTCTGGTTTGGCTGCCACACCCTCGTCTTCAAAAATGCTATCTGCCGAAAGTCAGCGAAAACTTGCAGTGGGAGAGGAGCTGCGAGTTCGTAATGAAGAGCAGAGAGCCAATCTGGAGGGCTACTCGAGTCAAACAACTCGTCACATTCAGATCAAACCATTGGGGTTGCACCGCGATGTGTTGGCAGAGACCATTCATTTGTGCCTCGATGTCTACACGCGATCGTCATACAAAACGATCCCAGCGCTGATTGAGTGTGGAGTCGACATTTTTCCCGATCAGCTGAAGGAGGAACGCAACAGGAGGCGCGAGGTGACGAACCTCATAGACCGGGTCATGTGGATGAAAGCCTCGAAAGAGATCGAGCTTGGGGACGATGCGTTGGCAAAGCTGTTGAGTATGTTGCAGAAGGTGCGTTGATCGATGGAGGGTGCGTGGGACTGCTTGAAATTGGGTGCTTATCGTCTCCTGTTCCCTTGTGCCTGCAGCTAGACGAGAGTCTGCACCAGAAAATTCGTGAGCCGATGGCAACAATTCGATCGGTTATCCAGACCATCTCAGCGCTGGCCGTCACTGCCGAGCAGGATCTGGAGAGTGAGCTTTTCAGTAGTAACGATTCGTTCCAAGCTCTTCTGGACCAGGCGGCGACGAAGACTGTAAATGGTCCGTTGAACCAAGAACTTCGAGAGGTACGGATGAGTTGTCTACCATCAGCTCCTCTCTTTGTCAACCTCTGACTCACTCACTCTGTGTGCTTCAGCGCATTTTTACTGAGCTTGAAGTCTCTCTCGGCGACACGGTAGACTTTCACCGTGTAGCAGGCAACGACTTCGTCGATGCAGTTGCGCAAGATCCGTTTCCAGAAGTGATCAGCGCCGTGGATATCGTGTACCAGCGCCTGCCCTCGATCTGCTTCTTCCTCAAGGATTACGCACTGCAAAAGCTGGAGTTGCTCCGCACTCATCTGTACGATCACATCTCTTTCCTAGGTGAAAACAGACAAGACTCCGGGCGAAATGTGATTCTCTCGAAGATACTTACGCGAGAGGCCATGAGTGCTGCTATAGAGCTGGGTGGTGACAAAGCAGGAGGTGGAGAACTCGCCCAAGTTGCTGGAGAGGTGCTGAAGATTCTAAGTCAGGTGGCGACGGAGTATTCCTTCCACTTGGCTGACGAGCCTCCTGCTCAGCAATACGCTCTAAACGAAGCGAATGTGACCACGGAGGTGATCACGCGGCTACTCCAGCAAGTTGCGGTGCTGTGTCGATTCGCTGATCGATTAAGGCAAACGGCTGGGCAGCTCTACACGAGCGACCTGCGGCGTCTGCAGCAAACCATTCAACAGGACATCCACACGAAAGACAGGACCATTGCGCAAGTGATGGCGGGCATTAGGGAACACGGACACGCTTTCTGGCCCATCCGAGACCTGGAGATCAGCTCAATGTCTGGCATCGCAACTCGTCTACCACGAGTGCAAAAGGAGCACTTCCTCACCATAGCGCAGCTTAGTGCATTAGTGCATGCCTGTGAGAACTGGGAGCTGTCTGATCCGATCGCAGCGGAGGCCTTCGGAGGCACAGCCATCGCGAGTGACGTGTTCGTTGCTCTGGTCCTCGAAGTCGCAGCAAAGGAAGTTTTTCCTACACGTTGGAAAGATACAAGCGCGGTTGCTGCTGTCACACTCCAGCAGTGCTCCACCCGTGGAGCAGTGTCGTGGAGGAAGTTCGTGTGGTCTTTGGTGTGCATCCAGTTTGCAGGGATTCCTTCGCTGGAAGACGTTGTAACGTACGCAGAGCAAGCACTGACGTTACCGGCGATCCAGCGTCAGCACAAAGTCGATGATGAACAGGTAGCGCACCACAACCTCCTCCTGTCACGTGAAGACTTCGGGCATCTCCCATTGTGGTTTCTGGAGAAAACCCACCACCAAGGCGGCCACGACGCTGAAAAGCTCAAGGAGTTGCTGTTTCAACTCTTCGCGACTGCGTCCAACGACGATGGCACAAAGGCAGCAAGACAGATAGCTCTATTGCCGATGCTGCTCTCTTGGTGCATGCATCCGTCCTGCCCCTTCAGTGTTCGTCGTGAGCTCGAGGAGTTCACTCCTCGCTATCCTCGAGGGCTGTTCCGTGCCTTCCACCTGCTCCACCAGCACTCCGCTGGCGCTTCAAAACCACCATCACAGTGCATCTCGTCACTGTTTGCAGTTGCAGTCTCCGGGGCCTCCCCCGACACGCAGCAGACGTCGGCACTTGTCGAGTCCCTCACATCCAGCTGCTTCTCCTCCTTCTGCCACGAGTGCCCCGGCGACCTCCAGCGCTTCTTCCTGCTCCAAAACCCCCTGGAAGCGCTAGTGCAGCCCTAGCAACCAGTCAAAAGGCAGCTCCAAAGTGACGGTACCTATAATAATATTAGTGGCAGGGTCTTTCTTCTCCTCTCTTTAGCTGTCTGTGGCTGCGTCTTCCTCCTCTTCTCCCCCTTCCTCCTTCTCTTTCTCCTCCTGCCGCTTTTCGCCTCGTCGCCGCCGCTTCTTGCGCAGAACGTCCGCGTACAGCGAGTGGGAGAATAGTCCGGACAGCAGCCCAACGACGCAGGCGGAGCGCAGACTCCCAGCGTAGCGAATGGCCAGCAGCGCCGCTACGGCGCCGCCCGAGAACTTGACGCCGTCTTCCATGCTGGGCGCGCGGGCCAAGACACTGCTAGAGGCAGAGACTGCCAGCGACGAGAATCTCGATCTCAGCGTCAACTGGCGGCCGCCAGGCGCCGCCGCCGCCGTCTTGGGCTGGTGCGCTGCTTCCTGCTGCTCCATAAGGACGCAAAATGGCAACAATTGGCAGAGACTTTAAAAGATGATATTTTAACGCAAGTAAGTTTTATCTTACAAGGTGATATTTCAGGCAAAGGACAATATTTTACTGGGACTTTTACTTTTGCCTTAAAAAGTAACAGTTTTTAAATGTTTTAACATTTAAAAATTGTAAAGTGTGTTGCTGTTGCTAACAGGTGGCAGGCAGCCACAGACACCCTCTGTTAAACCGCAAAAGTGGCTGAGACTAAAATATTTTACCTTACAAAATGATATTTTAAAATGGCAATCAGCAAAAACGGTACCATTTCTTCCTAAGGTCATTTTCCGTTGATTAGCGACGGAGGATGGCGGAGCCTCTGACCAAGTGCCCACACTACGGGCGGCGCTGCCACGTGCTGGCCGAGTGCTGCGATACGTGGGTGGGCTGCCGACTGTGCCACGACGAGCAGTTCGGGGAGCAGCACCATATCGACCGCTTCGCCATCAAGCAGATGCGCTGCGATCTGTGCCAGACCGAGCAACCAGTGCGCTGGGCAGTCCTGTTGTGTGTCTACTCTTTAAACCTCTCTACTGACTGCAATTTGGCGGTTGTTTAGTGCGCCCAAGAGTGCGTCAACTGCCACGAGAATCTGGCCGCGTACTTTTGCTCCGTCTGCAACTTGTTCGACGACAAGGGACTTGAGAAGGAAGTTTTCCACTGCGAGCAGTGCGGCATCTGTCGGTGCGTTGCTGCTGTCTATTGGAGTACGGGACTACATTGTTTGATGGATTGCGGTTGATGCAACAGTGTGGGAGGGAGGGAGAACTATTACCATTGCGTCAAGTGCTGCGGGTGCTACCCGCACTCGCTCGAGGCCAAGCACAAGTGTCTGGAAGGCTCCATGCATCGCGAGTGCCCCATTTGTCTTGATGTGAGTGTGGAGAGTTAATTCATTCTCTGTTAGGAGATGATGCTGATGCTGAGTTTATCTGTGGATCGATGCTACAGGTGACGTTCGACTCGCTGGAGAGTGTGAACGTTATGCCGTGTGGACACGTCATGCACTCGAGCTGCTTCAAGACATACGTCAGGCATCAGTACGAGCAAACCACTGCTGCTGCTGTAGTTTCTGGTGGGTCTAACGTTTGGAGGATGGTCGTGCTGCAGCAATATTGTGTGTCCAACCTGCCGTACGCTGATGTTCACCGAGGACGAAATCAACGGAGAAGGTGAAGAGAAGGAAGAGGAAGGTACAGAGGGTGAAGGAGATGACAGTGATGAAGATGATGATGGCGACGATGATGAAGATGGTTCTAGCAGTAGTGAAGACGAAGATGAAGAAGGTGTTGTCGTCCAAGTTATAGTAGGCGACGAGGACTCAGGAGACGACAGCGACGTGGAAATGGACGCAGCGCACGATGCAGAACGCAACGTCTGGCCGGGGCCCCACCGGCCGTAGGTTAACTAGCTAGGTACTGTAGTCTGAGGTGGACTGATGTGAAACGGAGCTGTGCTTCATGTTCTTTCAATTTTGTGGGTTTAGGAAGTAGGGCGCGCGAGCAGGAGCCCACACAACGAGATGCGACTACAATACACAGACAAACATTCTGCTCTTGTTCGGCGCCGCGCCTCCTTCCACTTGCAAGTTAATAGTGTCCACTTCCTCTTCTGGTTCCTGGGGCTCATGCGTTGCGATAGCGTCCGCGGTAGATGCGCGCCGACTGACTGTAGAGCGCCGCCGACTTGCAGTCGAGCGAGCAGAAGCCCGCGTAGCGACTGGTGCCGACCACGAAGCTGCGCGTGCACATGCCGCACTGTTCCCAGTTGGCGCTACCCTCGCTCACGGCCTTCCGTCGGCCTTGGAGCTCTTCGCGACTCATGGCCGTCGCGGCAAACGAGCTGCAGAGTTCCGAGCGGTTCGTGGAGCGCTTGCTGGCGCCCGCGAGGGCCACGGGCTGCAGCTGCTCGGCTTCTTCCTGCTTCATGTCGCGCCCGCCGAGCTTGCACAGGAGCTTTCGGGCCGAGTCGCGCAGTCCCATCGCCAGGGGGTTATCGGATAGTTGGAGGCTTGAGGCTGGAGGTTTGAATTCGGGAGTGTTGCTCCTGCTGTTGCTGTTGCTGTTGCTGTTGCTGCTGCCGTTGCTGTTGCACTGGACTTGCAGTCGGCAGGGGAAGAGTCGGGGCGAGTCCTATGGGCTCTGCTTGACGGCGTTGGCCTCTTCGATGGGGAGCGCCTTGATGGCCGGAGACGGAAGGAAAGTGCGACTGAGGCTTTCCAGCTGGCCGATGGCTGCAAGTTGCAGTCTATTGGGATCAGTCAGGGAGCCGCTCCCTTCGATATTGGAAGCGAGTTGAACCCGGACGGCGCCAGTTTGACAGGTCGGCCGGCTGGCTGCAACATCATGTTCGTCATAAGAAGCGCTGTGCTTGGACGCCGGGATCTTCGCCACACGCGCCACCACACAGCAGCCATTTGGTCGGCCTGGGATGAAAATCAAGACGCTACTGCGAGTCGTCTGACTGTTTGCTGATCTCCGATAAATCCCACCAAGCAGCCAGTTATCAGAAGTAGTTAGTACATACACTGAGGAAGCGTGCAATACATGTACACGTTTGATCGGATACCTCTGGCAATTTGATCACTCAAGAATTCTTGCCAGCACAATAATGAAGTACTTAAGTAGTGTACATCCATCAGCAACCGTCAACGACACCGCAAGGAAATTCTGGAGTGTTGCAATTTGAAAAGGATAGGCGGCGGAACGGGAGATGAACCTGAAGCTGGCGGAACTATAATACATGTACATGTACGGGCGCTACATACAGTTGCCTTTTCGTCAAAGTCAACGAGTGCAAACCGAAATGGTGTTCCACCGACTTATCCCGACTTATCCCGCTTCACGCGTCAGAAGATGTGGAGATTGCAAAGTTTCTCGAAGAACATGCCTCACACGAGGGCAACTTGGGGACTACTGTACCACTCGCGAATTTCTCGCGTGGTCATCGCTGCTTTCTCCATCAGGAGATATTTCGGCGAAGGCAAGCTGAGAACTCGCTCATCTAATCTCGATGAATGATGCTGTCTTCAGTCGTCTAGCCTTGGGCTACCGGTAACGCAAGCGACCAGTGCGTTCGTAATCAGTAAGCTACACCGCAGCACCAGCAAAGTCTCCGATACAAAAAGGCAACTTCCACAAAGTCAAGTATGTAGCCATCTTGCGTTTGACTTGCAGTTCTCAATCAAGAGATCATTCCGGATATGTACCAAAATAGAGGTACAATTGTGCGTGCCCTCCCCCCAGCCAGTAGACCTCATATCGCATCTGTCCACGCCGTTCGTGCGTCGCCTCTCTGAGTCGCCTGTAGCCGACAGACCGACACGATGGCGCAACACTCGGCCGCGTCGCGCTCGCTGCCCGAGCGCATCTCGTTCCCCGACGAAGAGGTGAAGATCCTGGAGCTCTGGGAGCAGCTGGATGCCTTCCACAAGTCGCTGGAGCTGTCCAAGGACCGTACGCCATTCACCTTCTACGACGGGCCGCCCTTCGCCACGGGGCTGCCCCACCACGGCCACATCCTGGCGGGCACCATCAAGGACACGGTGACGCGCTACGCCCACCAGACGGGCCACTACGTGGAGCGCCGCTTCGGCTGGGACTGCCACGGGCTGCCCGTGGAGAACGAGATCAACAAGAAGCTGGGCGTGACCACCAAGGAGCAGGTGCTGGAGATGGGTATCGACAAGTACAATGCCGAGTGCCGCGGCATCGTGCAGCGCTACACGAGCGAGTGGGAGCGCGTGGTCAAGCGCATCGGCCGCTGGATCGACTGCGAGAACGACTACAAGACCATGGAGCCTTGGTACATGGAGTCGGTCTGGAACGTCTTCCGCACCATCTTCGACAAGGACCTGGTCTACCGCGGCTACAAGATCCTACCCTACTCGACAGCCTGCACCACGTCGCTCTCCAACTTCGAGGCCAATTTGGACTACCGTGACACGCCCGACCCGTCTGTGGTTGTCAACTTTCCCCTTGTCGACGATCCGGAGGTTGCCTTTTTGGCGTGGACCACCACTCCATGGACGCTGCCGTCCAACTTGGCGTTGTGCGTCAACGAGGCCTTCGACTACGTCAAGATCAAGGACCTGAAGACCGAGAGGCTCTACATTCTGGGCGAAGCTCGGCTGTGCCAGCTGTACCCCAAGATGACCAAAAAGGGCTACAAGGGCGGCGAGTTTGAGATTCTGGAGAAGTTCAAGGGGGCGACGCTTGTCGGCAAGAAGTACGTGCCACTGTTCGACACCTTCAAGGACTGGCCGAACGCTTTCCGCGTGCTCTCGGACAACTACGTGTCCGACTCGGGCGGTACCGGTATTGTGCACCAGGCCCCCACCTACGGCGAGGACGATTACCGCGTCTGCGTGCGTGAAGGCGTGTCCGACAAGTTCACGCTGCCGGACCCGCTTGACGACAACGGCATCTTTACGGACGCCGTGCCTCTCGTCAAGGGTCTGCACGTGAAGAAGGCCGACGATGTCATCTGCCAGGACCTGAAGAACCGCGGTCGCCTTGTGTCCAAGGGAACGGAGGTGCATAGCTACCCGTTCTGCTACCGCTCGGGCACTCCGCTGATCTACCGCGCTATCCCCGGTTGGTTCGTGAACGTGGAGCGTATCCGCGACCGCATTGTGGCCAACAACAAACTCACGCACTGGGTGCCGAGCTTTGTGCAGGAGAAGCGTTTCCACAACTGGCTGGTGGACGGTAAGGACTGGAACATATCGCGTGGCCGCTTCTGGGGTACGCCGCTGCCGCTGTGGGTGAGCGACGACTACGAAGAGGTCGTGTGCGTGGGCTCGATTGCCGAGTTGGAGGAACTGACAGGCGAGAAAGTAGCAGACCTGCACCGCGAGTTCATTGACCACCTGACGATTCCGTCGAAGCAGGGCAAGGGCGTGCTCCGCCGTGTGCCCGAAGTGTTTGACTGCTGGTTCGAAAGTGGCTCCATGCCGTACGCTCAGCAACACTACCCGTTCGAGAACAAAGAGAAGTTCGAGGCCACTTTCCCGGCTGACTTCGTGGCTGAGGGTCTGGACCAGACCCGTGGTTGGTTCTACACGCTTATGGTGCTGTCGACGGCGCTGTTCGACAAGCCGGCCTTTAAGAATCTGATTGTGAACGGTCTTGTGCTGGCTGAGGATGGCCGCAAGATGAGTAAAAGTCTGAAGAACTTCACGGACCCCGAGGAGATCCTGCAGAAGTACGGTGCTGACGCCCTTCGTCTGTACCTGATCAACTCGCCTGTGGTGCGCGCCGAACCTCTTAAGTTTCAGGCTCCGGGCGTACTTGGCGTTATCCGCGAGATCTTCCTGCCATGGTTCAACTCGGCTCGTTTCTTCGCTCAGCAGGCTACCCGCGTGCAGCTCGAGACAAGTGTTGCCTTCGTACCCGACCGTGAGGCGGCTCTGGCCTCGACAAACGTGATGGACTCCTGGATCATTGCTGCCCTGCACAACCTCATCAAGTTCGTGCACGAGGAGATGAAGGCTTACCGTCTCTACACGGTGGTGCCGCGTCTTGTGAGCTTCGTCGGTCAGCTGACGAACTGGTACGTGCGTCTTAACCGCCCCCGCCTTAAAGGCAGCGCCGGCAGCGCTGAGGCCGCCGTGGCCCTCTCGGCGCTTTACGAGGTGGAGTACAACCTTGCCAAGCTTATGGCTCCCTTCACGCCGTTCTTCACGGAGTACATGTACCAGTTCCTGCGTCAGTTCCACCCGAACGTCGTGAACGGTGCTGGCAAGGACCTGGCCGAGGACGCCGATGGTGTGTCTCCCAGTGTGCACTTCCTCATGCTGCCGGACTTCGATGCCAGCCGCGTGGACGAGGAGGTGGAGGAGCTCATGAAGAACCTGCAGAGCGTGGTTGAGATGGGCCGTGTTGTCCGCGAGCGCCGCACGATCTCCCTGAAGAACCCGGTGAAGAAGGTTATCGTAGTATCGAGCAACCAGAAAGCGCTGGATGGCCTCCGTCGTCTGGAGACATACCTGCACGACGAGCTGAACATGCGTGACCTTGAGCTCTCGACGGACGAGAAGGAGTGGTGCGTGCTGAAGGCCGAGGCTAACAGCCGTGCGCTTGGTCGTCGACTGGGTAAGGCGCTGTCGGGCGTGAAGAAGCAGATCGCGCAGATGACACACGACGATGTCGCTACGTACGTTTCCAGCGGCAGTGTGACGATTGATGGCCACGAGCTGGCTGGTGACGATCTGCTGGTGAAGCGCGAGTTCAAGGGCGACACGAAGGTCTTCGAGGCCGACGTGTCGCCCGAGGGCAACCTCATGGTGATCATTGACACGCGTGAGGACGAGGAGCTGAAGATGCAGGGTTGCGCGCGTGAGGTTATTACTCGTGTGCAGAAGCTGCGTAAGAAGGCTGGCCTGGTGGTGCAGGACAAGATCCACGTGTACTTCGAGGAGAAGGGTGGCGAGAAGGGTCCGATCTCCAAGGCCATCCAGTCGTTCTTGCCCATGATTGCTTCTACCCTGGGCACGGCACCTGCCCCGCTGTCGCTGCAGCCTGCGCACAGCGTGCTAATCGTGTCGGAGGAGGCTCAGTTCGCGGACTCGAGTGTGAAGCTCGTCGTGGCTCGCCCGGCGGTGCTTTTTGCCCCCTCCGAAGTGCTGGCTACGCACGAGGCGACCGTGCCGGTGGAGCAGTTCACGGCTTACGTTGCTTCGATGAAGTACGAGGACGTGAAGACTGCGCTCGAGTCTGCCGACGCATCGGTCACCGTGCGCAACGCTACCGCGCAGGTGACGCTCAAGGCCAACGTGGAAGTGTTCCTGGATGCGAAGGCATTGGCGAAGGCGCTGGGCAAGCCGGAGCTTTCGTGGCTGGCCATGGAGGCGTAAGCAAACTAACGTAGCCTCTCGTCGACTGGGGTCTTGTAGCTACGGTAGCTTCGTTTCGCACCTAGATAACTGCGTGTAAGAGACAACACTTTGATCTACATGTACATCATTGCTGTGCCTGCCGTCTTAAACGCCATGACGAGAACTTCTTAAGGCGAAGACTGTTTGAATGGTGTTGGGCATTCTGTTTTCACACGCGGCACTTTGGCTTGGTGTATTATTTTTCTCATAAGTTTAAACATGGAGATAGTGTTCGTATGATATGCTTGCTGTCTGTGTGTCGGAGTGGAGGCAGCGTCAACTCGGTGCTCAGTAGTCGGCGTAGGCGTCTGTGTCTGCGGGCTCAGGAAGGTTGACAGCCGGGCTGAAGCGGTGCGACAGCCAGTCGAACGACACCAGCACGATACCGAACTGCGGCGCAATGCGGCTAACACGCGGGCCCCATCCGGAGAAGAGCGCGCCGACGCCACCTTGAGCCGTCACCTGCCTGTAGGTATTCATGAAGCCCTGAACCGTAGCGTCGCGCGACTGCATGCGCGTCTTGAGCAGATCCAGCGGCGTCGACAAGAAGGCAGCGGGGATACCCGCCGTAGAGGCTGCGACCATCGACCAGCCGAGCGAAGATCCGTCCTCAGCGCCAAGCTGCGTCTTGGCCATATCGTAGAGCGTGAAGTACGTGGAGGCGAAAAATACGTCGCGTGCAAGGCAGGCCGTGTATCCCCGGTACAGCCCCTGCAGTCCCAGCTCACGAATGACGCCCAGCGGCTTCAACGTGCTGTCCAGCTGCATGCGGACCTTGACGACTTCCACGGGGTTCATGACGATGGACTGCATGACGCCCGAGACGGCAGCAGACGTGAGCGAGGCCTTGAACTCGTTGGGCTTGTCGAAGAAACTCTTGACAAACTCGCGCGTGGCTAGCGACACGGCCTTGTCCGGGATGGTGCCGCAGAGCTGCGGGCCCAGACCCTTGTAGAAGGAGCCCACGCCCTCGGTGCGGAAAATGGTTGTGAGTATCTGCACGGCGCTGGTGGTCACGCGGCTGTTCTGCATGCGCGTCTTGACCACGTCCACGGGGTACACGGCGACGATGCCACCCATGCCGGCGGTGGCGCCGATCCACATGCTCTGGAACACGCTCTGCTGGTGGGCGCGCGCCACCTTGGGGGCGGCCACGAGCAGCTCGCGCGTCTTGTGCGGGCGCAGCTGGGACATGCTGGGGCTGGCTTCCATCTTCTCCATCGTGATGCGGCTGACAAAGGTGTAGGAGACTCGACAATGGACTTCTGTCGGTGCAGTGGGCTTGGGTCCTGGCGTTGCTTGCGCGCGAGGAGGCCAATTGCAGAGTGAGGCGCTCGTCCTCCGTGTCGGAGCCCTACGTGCCGCCCATCCTGGCCCCAGCGCGTCATGGACTAGCCTTGTCTCTGATCGGCGACGTCACCTATGACACTGCACTGAAGCCTACAACTGTAATAAGGCATAATTCGTTTAGAGAGGTCTGGTAATATAAATGCTTTTATATGACCTACTATAGAGCATTAGTGCTGCATCCAATCAAGACCCTTATTTATGAGATACGCAACGAGGATGCTTCCGTTTAACAGATTTAATCGTAAAAGGTCGCAAATAAGCTAAAACCACCCGTTTTAGGACCGACCATGAAGTTCATGCACAAACGGATGCGAAGCTCAAGTCTGTCGGAGGGGGCTCGAATGACGCGATTTGCACCTCGGTTCACTGCTGTCCATGCGATCGTCGACGCTGTTGGTCGGCGCTCTGTACGCTTTCCTGGCTCAGACCCGCAGAGATCTTCGCCGTCGAAACGACGATCATGGAACGGCTACAGCGTCGCCGTCGTCGGCGTAGATGGTGAGGCGAAGTGAGCCTTCTGAACGCTGTGGAAATGCAAGGTTTTGCGTGCATTTATTCCAGCACCAGTCTCAGAGCCTGCCGGCTGTCCTGGCGGTGTATGTAGGTCTTCTGCCGCCTCGCTGATTGCCATGCAGCGTAGTTTGCCTGTGTTGCTGCCAGCCTCGGCAACAATGGCTGTCTTCTCCGTCACGGTAATTATGCCAAGCATGGCATGGACATTCTTCAGCTTTCGCTGAAATTCGAGCGCGTTGTGTGTAAGCGAGGGCAGCGCAATGTTACGCAAAGAAACTGCGAGAAAGGTACCGGCACGTGCACCGCGAAGCAGCCATCCAAGCAACGCCATCAACTAAGCCACATCAAGCAAGCATGGGTGAGACCGTCGAGGATGTGTCGGTCCGCCTAGAGGGCTAAAGTTGCTGACCGCGATGGTTTGCGCTATGGTTTGCCAAATTAGCTTGGGCTTCCTCGTGCTAACAGTTTGTTCCATCCACTAACGCTCTGTCAGTTCCGAAAACAGCGCTGAAATGGATGCCCTATTAGGGCCCCTAGGGCTCACTTTGAAGTAAACGTGGGGTCCAACACCGTTTAAGGCGTCTTGGACTCTCGCTCGTCCTGCAAGCGAGGTATCATCTAGAAGCTTGGGCCGACGTGCTTCCAGACAGTTGTGTGGTGTGCTAAAATGGTTCTGCTGCCGCGAAGGGCGGAGATGACGCAGGCGAAGTGCCAAGCGGGCTTGAGCTGCTCCCGGCATGTGGAGCCCGACGTGTAACGGCGTTTCGGTCAGCTGTTACTGCCACACTCAAGTGAGTTACTTGAATCAGTGACATGACCACCAAGGTCGTGTTCCATTGGTCGAAATCTGGCGAATCACAGCAATTGCAACCCATTTCTCTTTCGACCAATCCGCGCGGCTTTGCCCATCACCGACCTCATCTCGACGTTTGTCTCCATAGTCACCAAGGTCCACGTACACGTAGCCGAACGCCGCCGCCGCCACCAAGCGTCCAGCCCAGCACCTCACAGCCATGGCCAAGTCCGACTCGTCCCAGGGCATCCTGGTGCAGATGTTCGTCATCTCGCCCGTCATCTCGTGGATCCTCAAGCCCGGCCGCTTCTCCAAGCAACGCGGCTTCTTCTACGCCGCCGCCTTCCTCGTGACCATCGCCGCCATCACCATCGTGCGTCGCTGCGACGTTGTGTCTGTCTATTAAACCACTGTTCATTATTGCTATTGTTGCTATTGCTATTGTAACTATTGCTACAGGGAATGGACTTGTACGCCCAGGAGGAAAATTTCTACCACGTCGTGGGCGTCGACCGTGACGCGTCCTTCGCCGACATCAAGCGCGCCTTCCGCCAGCGCTCCGTGGAGATCCACCCCGACAAGAACCCGTCGCCCACTGCCACGGAGGAGTTCAACCGCCTTCGACTGGCGTTTGACGTACGTTCTGATGTCCAGCTGGAGGGTTTTGGCTGGCTAATGCTGATGTGTGTATTGTGGTGGTGGGTAGATCCTGGGAGACGCCAACAAGCGTCCACTGTACGATCTGTTTGGTGAAAGTGCCGTGGACAAAGACCTGTGGTCCATGCAGATTGAAGCACTCGTCGGGTCGCTGACGTATTACGCCGTCTGGGCTGTGCTCACGTTCATACTGACGCTGAGTGAGACGGCCCGTGAGGCGCGTGCGTGGTCTCTGGCTGCCGGTGTGCTTTGCTTCGTGCTGGAGCTCAACTTCATCTACGGCGGTGCTCGGCTGCCTGCCTACTTCTTCCCCATGATGACGATGCACGACTTCGTCGCGATGATGCACTCGACGTTCCCACCCTTCCTGAACGGATGCCGTGCTATTGGGGGGTTCTTCCACCACGACTTGGCCCGCGAGAACTTTGCGCTGAGTATCGAGCTGCTGAAGAGCAACCAGGTGCGCAGTGCTTTAATTTGCTGCAATTGATGCGCGACGAAATGTCCCTGACGATTGTGATGTGATTGACTGAATTGGCGCAGGCTATTCTGCTGAACATGCGCCAACTGCAAGGAGAGGTTGCATCGTCCTCCCGTCGTCGTCCGGAAGTCGTGAAGGGCGACGCGATTCCTGCCGCTGCGAGGAAGCGCTTAAAAATGGAGAAGCACCCTGCTGTTTCGCAAGCTGCTGACCCCACGTCGGACGAGAGAACTGCTGCAGCTGAAGAACTCCGCAACATTGCAACCCCAGAACCTGAAGTACAGAAGGGTGGCAATGGTCTAGGCATCCCGCGATGGGTGTGGGGCGTCGGCATCTACTTTGCGCTCAACTACTTGTTCAGCAGTTAGAGAACCCCGCTAGAAGAACAGTTTGCGTGCGAACAAAACAATAAGTCATTGGTACACAGGACTTGCGTCGCGCTCATGTGGTTTAGGATGCGTGTGAGCTACTACTAGTAGTACATTCGTATGAGTAGCAACTGCGTACAATCGGAGACGTCCGCATCCGGATCGGCATTGACGAACGGATACAAATTTCGAGTGGTGCTGTGCCCACCACTACTTTGCAGTGCCTGGTGCCTTGTTCGACGAGTTACCAGTATTGCTGGCTGCTGTCGTTAAGTTGGCTGGAACCTGCGTGACTGTACTCTTATTAAGGGCTGGTTTCATCTTCTCCATGTCCAGCAAACGGAGACCAATAGCTACGTGTACGAATCAACTTCAAGTTGTGCTTGGGTTCATCAAGAAGTTCACTTCACATTGGCAATCATCGTTCACCTTTGTGATTTGAATACGTTGCGTCGTTCACCCCCGTGGTTTGTCATAGGGCCTGTACAGTGTACAGTGCTAATCTGTACGATCAGCACGCAACTTCTTCTCCCGCCTCTCCTTGTTCAGGCTGAACCTTCGGGGTCCATGGCAACTTCTCGAGGTCCACGTTGCCACCCGAAAACACGATGCCCACATTGGTCACCCCAGCCGGCAGCTTGTTCGCGAGGACAGCCGCCGTCGCCACTGCGCCACTGGGCTCCACAACCTGTCGCGCATTACCCCAAGTGAGTTGTTCAATAGCTCTTGGAACTATCAGCGTACAACAACAATTCCTACCAGTTTCATGCGCTCCCAGATCAGCTTCATGGTCGACACGATCTCGTCGTCCGAGACGAGCAGGATTTCGTCCACGAAGTCGCGCACGACAGGCCAGTTGTTGTCACCTGGCACAATTGCAAAGGCGTTAGCTGGTGAGTGCTTGCCACATCTCTCATCACTTCATCGTCGACGTCCATTACCCAGTGTCGTCCGAAGACCATCGGCCACAGTGTTAACGGGACCGGTATGACCTGTGAGCTCACGCTTTTGGAAGGAGTTGTAGGCGTCGGCTGCACCGGTGGGCTCCACCGCAAAGACCTTAATACCGGGCTGGACAGACTGCATATCCATTTGAGTAATGTGCATCACAGTCACCAACAAGAACAACGTTGGGCAACAGCTGAAGCTAACAATGCGGAGCTTCACTGCTCCCAAGTTGCCCACCGCAAACACAACCATACCTTCGCAGCAATGGCAACACCCGAGCAGAGACCAGCGCCTCCGATAGGCACAATGATAGCGTCCAGGGTCACGCCATACTCCTGCTTCACTTGCTCCAGCAGCTCCAGTGTGACTGTGCCCTGACCGCTCATGACGTCCGGATCATTGGACGGATGCACAAAGCGAGCACCCGTAGCCTCTACTGTATCGTTCGCAGCTTTTTCGCGAGCTTCGTTGGTCGGTGCACACAGCACCACCTCAGCTCCGTAGCCACGAACGGCGTTTTGCTTGACGCTGGGCGAGTTGTTCGGCTGCAGCGCACAAGGAAGCGTTAGTGCTGCCACACCAACCGAACAAGCTGATGAAGTATTCACTCACCATAACGATCACGGCCTTGCAGTTGGCATCTCTCGCTGCCAGAGCCAACGCCTGCGCATGGTTCCCGCTCGAGTGCGTGACGAACGTCGTGTCTCCCTTCTCCCCCTTCTGCTCCTTCTCCTGTAGAAACTTCTTGACGGCGTTCAACGCACCGCGATACTTGAACGCCCCCACCTTCTGCAGGTTTTCACACTGACCAGAGCACAGTGCACACAACACAAGATCAACACCCACCCATGCAGACAACCAAGCTGTTATCGCATACCTTGAAGAACAGGCGCTTCGGAGCTCCGTTCTCCCCAGCAGCGACGGTCTCCAGCGCGTTACACGTTAGCACAGGCGTGCGGTGCGCAAACCCGTTGATACGCTCGGCGGCGGCCTGCACGCTGGCCAGCGAGATGGCGTAGTCGGTCGTCGAGGGCATCGGGCGGATTGTTCTGTTGATGAGAATACCAAATTGCGGATAGACGAGCCTAGGATCTGAGTGTGCGTACGGGGTGAAGGACAACAAATGGAGGAAGGAAGGCACGAGTTACTTTACTGGCGGGGCCCACAGAGCTTACTGCAGCTCGTCTTCGAGGAAGCTGTACTCGAAGGTGAACTCCGTCTTAATGCGTTGGCACCAACCGGTCTCGTAGTCGAAGTAGACGAAGGTGCCCTGCTCGTAGTCCTCGCCTGTCACCTGCGGCTCCTCGTGGCGCTTGAACCATGTCTTGTACTTCTTGTGGTAGCCCCATGTCCGCCGCTTCAGTTCACGAGCTGCCAGATACTGCTGATACGAGCCCTGCTGGTAGTAGAAGATGAAGAAGAGCGTGTCCACGTCCAGCTTCTCGAAGATGGGAGCACTGGAGAACAGCGTGGACGGCGTCGCCGGGAACGACGCCGGCGTCGGGTACAGGTTACGCGGAACGTAGCGGTTGGCCTTTTCGGAGTCGCGGCTCTCGGGAATGAAGTGAAAGCTTT
Source organism: Phytophthora podocarpi (assembly GCA_001314375.1). NCBI lineage: Eukaryota > Oomycota > Peronosporomycetes > Peronosporales > Peronosporaceae > Phytophthora > Phytophthora podocarpi. Next base: position 23,877 of record LGSN01000121.1, on the reverse strand, counting down.
CGTCGATCAGCCGCAAAACCTGCTTCTGCTCTTCAGTGAGTTGAGGCGATTCCTCCATGGGCCGAGGTTTTACTCCTGTTGCCGCCGTGGGTGTGGGTGCTGCAGATCTAGACCCTGATGAAGGTGCTGGTACAGTTACTGGTGCTGGCGCTGAGGCATGTACGGCAGCAGTGGGTGATGAAGCAGGAACCGGTGGCGGCAACAACGTGTTGGAAGGCGCGTGTGACGGGGCTGGAACTGACGAAGGCTTAACTGCTGCTGGCGAAGCGGACGAGCTCGTGTTCACGAGCTGTCCCTTACCGACACTAGGAGACGGCGTGCGCTGCGGCGTTGGTGGAGACACCTTGCGGGCCGGTGTGCGTTGCTCTCCAACAGCAGGAGAGGAGGGCACTGGTGTAGGCGCCTTGCTCGACTCCTTTTCCGATGAGGAAGACCCGCTCTTCGCACGCTGCGGAGTGGTGCGTCCCTTGCCGATCTTGAGGTCGTCCGTCTTGATGCCGTTGGATGGTGACGTATCACTTTTGCTAGTGCTACTGGATCGACTGGGCGTCGACGTCTTGAGATCAATAGGCTTCACCGCACCCGCGCGGCCAATTCCTGTAATCATCGACGACGTCGCACTCTTGCGCGGCGTCTTGCCACGCCCTGTCGTGGTCGTCGCAGCGGCAGCAGCAGCAGCAGCAGAAGACGCCGACGTCGTGGAGCTTGCATCATCAATGCCGACATCCTGTTCCGTCGGCAACGCCACCTGTGCAGCTGCGCCGAGCGTGTCGAGATCCAGCAGCTCGTAGATGTCGTCGTCTCCGTAGGTCTCCATGAAGTCTGGCTCCTGATTGGCTTCGAGGTAGTATTCGACGTCCTCCTTGAGCTCGTCCACCTGTTCTGGCTCCAGCGCTGAGTTGTCCAGCAGTCGGTTGATCTGCTCGAGCTTGAGGATGTGCCACTTGTGCCTGGACAGCAGCTTCTCTTTCTCCTCGATCTCGGCCTTGTTGCGGTTGCGGCCCTTGGCCGAGTGGAGGCGCTCCACATCGCTCTCGAGCGCCTCGATCTGCACGTTGAACTGGTTGAGGCAGTCCTGGATCCAGGCGTGGGACTGCTGTCTCGCCTGCTGCTCTGGGTCCAGCCGCTCCACCTGGGCGAGTCCTTCCTTGCTGTAGGCCTTGGTCTTGGTCTCCTTCTCGCACACCTTGAACTCCTCCATCTTCTGCTCGATGAGCTTGCGCGTGTCCATGAGTGGTCGCTTGTCCTTCACGTCCGAGTTGCCGATCCACGTCTTGATCTGGTCGCGGAACCGCTGCAGCTTCTTGATCTCCTTCTTCAGGTCCGCCTCGTGCTTCTCCTTCTGGTTCTGCGCAGTGGCCGCGTACACCTTGTCCCAGATCTCATTGAACACGTCCACGCCCTCGCTCACCTTCTTGAGCGTGCGGTCGATCTCGCTCAGGAGCTTGCGCTGGCCGGCCATCGTGCGTGCGTTATCGTTACCCTCTGCCCTTGGGCTTCCCTTTCTGAAGGGGGACGATTGAGACTAGCTGAGATTGGTGGAAATAATGGACTGGTTTGGACCAATAGGAGGATATCGCTTGATGAAGCCTTTTTGAGCACGACAAGAAGACAGCAACCATGGCGAATGTGATGCTGACGAGCGAGGCGGCCAAGGACCCCAACAAGCCCTTCGCGCTGCGTGTGGAGGATGTCTGCGCCAAGTTCGACGTGTGTTCAGACGTCTGAGCGCGTTTGGGGTCGTGATACGGCCGACTGACGGCGGTTTTGCGACTTTGTATTATAGGAGCTCGTGTCCGAATGCCTGACGCTTGTGCAGGCAGAGGAGCAATCCCCGTGCGTTGCCAGCCGTAGTTTGTATTACTATGTACTGTAATTGCAAGCTCTTATGTTGTGTCTGTTGGTGCTGTTGCAACAGCGAAGGAGAGGGGCAGACTGGCGTGGAGGACCAGGTGGTCAAGAAGCTCGAGCAGTTCAACTCGGTGTGCGACGAGCTCTACAAGGAAATCGTACGATAACTGCCACTCGTGTTAGAAACTGAGATGTGCAAAGAGGAGGCTGACCTGTTTGCTGCTGCAGCTTCGACGGAAGGAAAAGCTGCTGAACCTCATGGAGAAGAGTCCCAAGAACGTGGATTTGCATCGCCAGATCCAGACAGCAGGCAACCTGGCCCAAGTGGTGGGCGACTTCCGACACTTCCTAGAGACAGGAATCAACGCCACACCAGCGCAACCGCAGCAGCAACCCAAAGAATAATTGACAAATGAAAAGAGGCGGACCACGCGTCAAGCGGACCACCAGTTGTATTTTCGAGCAAGCCGAATAGTCGGTCGGAAGCGAAAATGAACAATCTCGGATGCCGCACACGAGTGGCAGATCAGATCTCGCCGAATGGTAGCGAGGGTGTCGTCGTCTCGCTGGTACGCGTGTCCGATGGGGTTGTAGTAGTAGTCGTTGCTGGAGGAGCAACGAACGCGGATGTGAGATCTGCATCCACGCCGTGGTTCGGCTCGTCCACGACTTCAAAGTAGGGCATGACCGTGTTAGGGAATAATTGCTGCTCCATAACTGGTTTGGGCCATGGACCGTCATCGACAGTGTTAGACCGAAGCAGCCATTCGAGAATTGAGCTATCGCTGGGAGGGCAATGCATCACTGGAGGGACCGGAGGCGTGTGATACTTGACGATGAGCCCATTCTGCCACACAAGCCACAGTAAGTAACAGTACAGCCGAGGTGTATGTGTAGCCCATCATGTCGAGTCAAATCAACCTGCTTTTGGACCAGCTGACTCAAATGATGAACTTGTGCTGAGAGTCCATCAATCTTCCTGCTCAGTCTGTCTTCCAGCAGAGCCAAATCTGCAGCACAAGTGGAATAAGAAGCGCGTTACATGACGTTATACGTCACGATACCGCCTTGCGGAAGTTCAAACGTACCTCGTTTCAGCAACTTGGGAGGGGGCTCTTTCACGCGGATAGACGAGTCCGAGTTGTATGAACTCGGGTTCTTCCGCTTTGATAGCACGCAGATCGCATTCGTGAAGACAGGAGTGAGATCCGCGACGTTGGCGGTGCACTGCTCTTGGTCCACTTCAATACGTAGCTTGAATCTCTGGCCATCCTTACGTCGGCTCACTTTCTCGAGACGGAACTGCACCAAGGCTGTGCGCGTTGAGGCCCGGATTACCACCGAGTCGTAGTCGTTGCCCACGAAGCGGAAGATTTCCTGGTCCGTGTCGTCTACGCGCTTTCCAGATTCGAAGAACAGCAGAATGCGTAGAGGGATGTCGATAAATTCCTTGTCAGGGGATCGAGCAGGCTCTCCCACCTCGTTAAACTCCACCAGCGTCACCCCCACTTCTAGTGCATTTGCCTTGCCACCTTCGTCTTTGTAGAACTCCGATGCAGGCTGCTTGGTGATGACCAGTCGACGCGTCCAGTTGGGCCGCTTGGACGGGAAACCGGGTACAGGCGGCGTATCCGACGTCGAGGAAACGCTAGTCGTCTCAGTCGTTGGTGAAGGAGTTGACACTGCAGTCGGAGCAGACGACGTCGGTCCGAGAAGATGCGGCGGTGGAGCCAACGGCCAGCCGACGATCGTCGCAGCATCCGCGCCCACGAGGTCCGGCAGGTGGAAGCTCGACTCCGGCGGCGGCTCGCGCTTCGGCACAGCTCTCGGAGTCGCGGCAGTGATGTGCATTTCCAAGCAGGGGCAAGTTGCAAAGTGATGAGGAAGGAGCAGCAGCAAGAAACCCATCAGAGTGTCGTCACTGGCTGGCGCTGGTTGGGACGAGCGCGACGAGGCAGCTGAGACCCGCGGCGAGACGGGAAGCGACTGCCAAAGCTCGCGTGTCAAAAGCCCATCAACCTCAACGCTGCCGGCGATGGAGAACAATTGCAACTGGCGGGAGCCAATGCACATCAAAACTGTGTCCCTTGATGATCCCAACTGTAGCCATCTCGAAACTAAGAAGCCATTTCTAAACTAAGAAGATCCGTTGTTGAAATTCAGCCAATCGTGCGCGTCGTTTCCTCGGCCAATGAAAACCACCTGCTTTTTGTATGGGAGGGAAAGCGCAAGTCGACTCAATGGAGGTGCAGGAGGCCGCGAGTCGCCTCTTGGCGTGTCCGCGTCTGAGTCGCGAGCGGGAGGCCGAACGCCAGCGCGCCATCCAGCGTCCGCTGGACGTCAGTTGGCACGAGAAGATCGAGGAGAACGGGCAGGTCTACATCAGTATAAGCAGCGAGGAAGAGGAGGAAGAGGAGGAAGACGACGAAGAAGAAGAGGAAGAACAGGCGAAGACTAAGCAGATTTCGTTGGTTTCCGACGTAAAGAGGGAGTTTACGCCGTCGCAGCCGGAAGTTGTCACTATTGACAGTAGCAGCGAGGACGAGGAGGAAGCGCCCTACGAGGCTGAGGAGGAAGAAGAGGAGGAACCTGTGAGTGTCAAGAGGAAGTTGGAAGTGCTGGAGCTGGACGAAGAGGAAGAGGAGCAGAAGGAGGAGAAGGAGGAAGAGGACAAAGAGGAGCCTGTTGTAGATGTGGCTGTGGTGGAGAAGCAGCAGCAGAAGAAGAAGAAGAAAAAGAAGAAACAGCAGCGGCAGGTTGCTACAAGGCAAAACGTCGTCTGGGAACAGCATAACGTGTCTGGAGTCCGGAAGCGTCGACTTGGAGAAGAAGACGCGGCGTTTCTTCTGTTTTACGGAGACCGAGAGACGCCCAGTGCTAACATCCTCCGCCTGATTGTTGGTGCGTGTGGTTGCTAACTGCTTGCGTCGACTGTGTTCAAGTTGGAGCTGTTGTTGACGTTGACTCGTGTGTGCTGTGGGTGTTTTGTGCGTATTGAAGAGCTTATTTCGACTGGGGTGGGCGCGTCGAGCGAGTTCCTGTCCAGGTTTGTCAAGTACTTGCTCTGGTGCAAGCTGAGCTCGACGGTGGAGGCTGGTCTGGCCAGTGAGCGTCTCGTGCAGTCCGAATGGACCAAAATCGTCTTCAGTTGCCCCGTGCCTTCGCATCGCCGGAGGTCAGGCCCCATGCCTCGACCAGATTTGTTACCACGCCCCATCACGATTACAGTGCGGCCATTGCAGTTTGCACGGAAGCAGCCGCAACGCCGCAGTCTGTGCGTAGTCAACAGCAGCGCTGAGTTTGCTACCAAGCAAGAACCATCGTCTCCACGCGCAACACCAGATGAACTCGCGGTGGCTCTAGCAAACAGATTAGCTGGAAAAGGAGCTCGATCCAGGTCAAGTGCGAAGAGTCCCAAAAAGAGCACCAAGACGGCACAGACGAAGTCTCCTCGGGGCGAAGTGCGAAAACGTCCACTTGGTGCACCGTGCAGCGATGGTATGGCTACAAGCAACGAGTATCCTCAACCCGCGGCGTTCTCACCACGCAAACAGCGGCGGCGAAACGGCGAGGTGGGTTTGCCATCCGTGACGCCACGCCAAGTTGTGCGTGCCAAGAGCCCTAGTGGTCAGAGTATCAGTCAGAAACTCATGGAACCGCTGCCATATGATTGCCGGATGCTTGGTGAAAATCGGAGCTTGCCTCTTGGGTGGCGGACACCTGGCCATCATGGGGAACAGGCTTCGAGTGGGCAACCACCAATAGTGGGTCCTGTAGAAGTCAATCCGATGCTACAGATGACAGCGGACGAGATCGCACAACACATTGCATCTGTTCGTCGGGAGGGCCGCTTCACAAGTTTTGAGAAGGTGACAGATATTTTATTGAAGCTCATGTCGGACCCGCGGAATCGACACGGTGTGTTCAACACGCCTGTGGACCCAGTGGCTCTAGAGCTACCCACATATACAACGATCGTGCAGCACCCAATGGACCTTGGCACCATCAAGCGCAACCTTGCTGCTGGAGAATATCTTGAGCTAGAAGACTTTGTTTCCGACGTCCGGTTGGTGTTTGAGAACGCGATGCTTTTCAACCCCGAGTCACATTATATCCACGTGGACGCTGAAATTTTGCTGAATCGCTTCAACGAAGCAGTAAAATCCGAACAAAATCGACAGGCGAAGCGACAGCGCGTGCAGCATGTGTGTCTCGTGTGTCGTGGGAACACGTGCATCGTGTGCAGCCAGCAGTGCTTGGACGTTACTCAGCCGAATCTGCAGTGCTCAGCTGGCTGCAACACTGAAATCCGTAAGGGCTCAGTCTATTTTATTTCGGAGGACGGCACTCGAGTTTGGTGTCAAAAGTGTAGAACTCGTATGGCGAGGGATCGCAACTCCACCGATCGTGCACCTGATGATGAGACGGATGCTCTGCTGGACACTCTCATTAAGAAGAAGTCCGAGCCTGGTGTGGAGCCCTGGGTGAAGTGCGATGAGTGTGACCGGTGGCTACACCAGGTGTGTGGACTCTACAACCCGGTGATCGGGGCCTACGAGTCCCATAAGACCCTGAACAAGGAGCCTGGCGACTTGTCCATTGAATCCAACCTATATGTGTGTCCGCTATGTCGATGCCGGCGCAAGCGTGCTACTCCACCACCCGATTCACCTATGCGCAAGATCCTGAACGCTGATCCTGACGAGCATGCGCAGAACAGTTCGTGTCTCAATATCCTGAGTTGTGAACTAAGCATATTTATCCAGAACTTTTTGCGTCGTGGGCTAAACGAAGCTGGCGAGCACGAAGCTGCTCGAACACTATATGTACGGGCATTGTCATTTCCAGGTGAACGCATGACCGTTCCGGAGGGCGTGGTGCGGGCATTCGACGAGAACTCGCAGCTGCTAGCTCAGATGCGCCCAGGTACTGATACTAGCTCACAGCGTATACCTGCTCATATCAGCTATCTCTCGCGTGGCCTATATCTCTTCCAGAAGCACGAAGGTATGGAGGTTTGTCTCTTCACGATCTTCGCACAAGAGTTCGGTGACGATTGTGAACTGGAGGCCAACCGACGTGCAGTCTACATCGCCTATTTGGACAGTGTTCGATATCTGAAGCCGGCAAGTGCACGGACAGCGGCGTACCACCTGATTCTGCTGGCTTACTTCGACTACGTGCGGCGCCATGGTTTCTCCCGCGTACATATTTGGTCATGCCCACCGCAGAAACGGATTAGTTACGTGTTTTGGTGCCGCCCAGCGTTTCAGAAGACCCCCAGTTCTGAACATTTGCGCCGTTGGTATAACAAGCTTCTTACCAAAGCAAAGGAATGTGGAATTGTCAAAGATTGGACTACACTATATGACCGGTACTTTAGCGACAACGTCTGTGGGCCCATTGCTGGTGGTGATTCTACGCCATCAGCCTCGTTCGTGTCAATGAAGGAGGAAAATGGGGTGGGTGTCTCGACCCGCGGCACAACGGTGCAGTCCGTGAATCCCGACGAGCTTGTATGGCCAGCGAACCAACTTCCACCTATCTTTGACGGTGACATCATCCCATCTGAACTAGAACGAATCCTCGGGCGCATCATATCAAGGAACGAGAAGCAAAAGCGAGCCAGCGAAAACAAGAAGCTCGCCGCTCGTGGGAAAAACAGTTCAATCGCTCGCGCAGGTGGCAAAGTTTCTTTTGGCGGCGTGTTCACGCGTATCAAGGAAGAAGTGTCTAGTGCGCCACCAGTAGCGCCACCATCACTTCAAGTTGATGCTAAGATGCGCGAGGTGTTCTCTAAATGCCAGTTCGCGGTTCAACGGCTGAAGCAAGACTTGCTCGTTGTGGATTTGGAAGTGCTGGATGGCGATGAAGCGAAGGAAGGTGAAGGTGCTGGTTTTGCCGGGGAGAGACGACAGAAGGGCTGTCATCCAGAGACACTAGTGCCTTCGTGGTATGGGCAAGTCCCGCGCTTCTTCGGCAGCCGCTTCATGTTCCACCAGCTGTGTTCGTTCGCCGGCTACCAGTTCGACTCACTGCGTCGTGCCAAACATTCGACCATGATGATGGTGCACCACTATTTCAACGAGCAGGTGGTCCAGCTGAATGTCTTTTGCCGGGAATGCAGTTTCCTCATCACACGTGCAGACTTTTGGTCCTGCCGAAGCTGCGCACGTTACGTGCTCTGTGATACTTGCTACCGACGCCAAGGCGACGAGCATCCGCACCAATTGGTCTTCGGCCCAGCCCCACTACGGCTTCAGCAGATCTCGGAACCCCCAGCACCTCCAGTCCAGCCACGGCTGCCTCAAGTTGAGCAAGTCCAATCCGTCGAGGTTGAAGCTCCAGTACTGCCGCCGCCGACCGTCAACGCCTGTGAATTGTGTTGATTGTACGTACCACCAGAAGTAGCTCATGAATGTAAGCAGATAATAAAGATAGTGCCCATCAATCGCTGCAACTTCAACCCAATCTGCGTGTTTCGAGAAAAAAATCTGCGCGTCCGCTCCCATTGGTCAAAGTTAAGGGGAAAAATTGCGAACGATGGAGCTGACGCTCGAGTCTGTGGCCAAGGACGCCTTCCGCCGTGACTTCTTCCTGCGCTGCTTCACGGAGCGAGAGGCGCAGGCTTTGGAGCTGCGCTTCGCCTTCCTGCACCGTGCCCGCCGGTACAAGAGGCTCGTGGGACGACGTGATCTGCTCCCGCGCGCTGTAAGTAAAAATAAGAACAGCACAATAATAATACTCCATACTTCGAAGTATAATACTAAAATTATGTATTAATATTTTTTTATATTTTTGCAGGCGAAGGACATTGTGGCCTCATATCTGCAGCAAGTGGAGTCCACCAACCAGTTGCTGCTGCCTCCGTCTGCTGAGCCCCTTCGTGGTCGCGTGCTGGATGCGGTGACTGCGGGTTTCTGTCCTCTGGATCTCTTCAACGGGATGGAGACGCTCGTCCGCGAGCTCATGACACGCGACGCCTTCCCGCAGTTTCTACGCAGTAAACAGTACACGGAGCTGTGTGACGCCCTGAGATCGAGACGTGAAGTGCCGCTGGCTGAGGTGCTGGTGGACTCGAGACGCACGCAGTTCCTCATGAGGCTCTTGACTGAAGAATTCTCGGGAGGAGAAGGCAATTTACGCTTCTGGGTGCACGTCCAGACGAGGTTTCTGCCTCTCATACAGACGACGCTGTTCTCGGTAGCGCTGTTCGAAGAGGTGCAGCGTCATGTGCGCTATGTGTTCAATAGGTTCCTGGTGGGGGAGACTGAAGGAGCTGAAGCTGCTGCTGGTAGTGCAGCTACTCGCGTCCCGGAAGCTGTGCGTCGTGCCACACTGCAACAGATCATGAAGCTGCAGAGCGAACCATTCTCTCCACCAAGATATGCCAATTTGTTTCGCGCGGCGCAGGATTGCGTCTGGGAGTGGCTGCAGACTGAAGTGTATCCAAAGTTTCGCGCGTCGAGTTTGTATGTGATGTTGGTGGTGGAAACGGAGGATCTAGAGACTGACCAACAACTACGACGGCTGAGTGAGCATGTGCAAGCAACGGTGAAGAGAAGCGCTACAGTGCGTCAGGAGAGACAGAGCGAGACTATACCCAAGCTATCGTCAAAGAAGAGCGAAGCGCAACTCAAGGCCAATGCTGTGCTCGTCCCCATTAAGCAATCTCCACCGCAAAACCTGTGGGGACAAGGAGCAAACTGCACTCGCCACAGTTTTGATCGTGTACTCGCTGTGCAAGAGCTAGCGCATTACGGCATCCACAGTATTTATACTGTTTCAGTGGTGCCTCCAGGCAATTCAGTCGAGGGGGTGAATCAAGTCGTTTTCGAGCTGTTTTGTACCGGAAACCAGCAAGAAGCTGCAGCCGAAACACATCCGGCGCACCTGGTAAATACTAAATTGATTGTTTATGGTGGGATGACTGCCGCTCACGCTCGTTGTGCGCGTGTGGGTTGATACAACTGCGACAGAATTATTGGTGGAAGAACACGGTGATAGGATCAAGTGGGAATCATCTTTCTCCGTCAGGACGTACTGTTCAACATACTGGTACGCTACTGTATATGTCTGCGAGTTTCTTTAATTCTAGACGTTGAATGCTTATTATTTATCTACTGTGGAGCAGCCCCAAAACCTTCATTTCATGATTTTGTTCTACCCAAAGGAGACGCTGAAGTCCACGCAAGCGAAAAGGCTACAGGTCGCTACTTGTTTGGTATTTGCCTCACTTTGTGGCGTCAGAAATCCACACTGGGAACACCAAACGCTTTTGAGGCGGATGCTATCGGGAAAGAGCCTTCCACCCCTTCTCAGTATTGCCCGCAATTCGTTACTGTGGTAACTACTGAACCAATGCACAAGAAAAGTCGTAGACTCCTGCTGCAGTTAGCATCAGGCGGCATGGTACGATTCGAATCTTCAGTGCTAAGAGTATGGACAGTTCGAATATGTTCTAACTACATTGACTGGTGTTTTGATATACTAAACTCGCTACGCTAGGACGACTTGACGGCGGAGACCGTATCCCAATTAGTGTCTTCAATTCACGAGTCTTCAAACAACACCTGGCAGCATCTGAGCGCAAGATACGGCGGATTTTCCTTGCAGCCGCATCTCCGCACGGTTGACTTGTCCTTAAGCTCTGTGTTCAAGGAGATTAGCTCTCAGGTACATGCAGCATTTGCAGAACCTCTGTGAAATGAGGTTTTTGACGTGTGTTCTTCGCACTGTTAGACATTCATCAGTATTTTGGCATCTGTCCTCGTTGGCAAATCCATCATCCTGGTGTCAGAACGCCCTGCAGCTCTCATTTCGGTCGCAGAGGCTGCCAGAGAACTACTCAAGCCATTTGAGTGGACGGTACGCAAATTTTCTGATACATGTAGATGCTGCTTTCGCCATTTACCAATGTCTGGCTATGTGTTTATTTGCTTTTGCAGCATTTCTACTTGCCGTTTTGTCCGGTAGCAACGTCCACAGAGTTGCGCGACACTGGTTTTTTCTCCGACGTGAATACGTCACCATTTTTTATCGGCTGCGAAGGCATCTTTTCGTACCAAAAGAAGGATTCTGAGACAGACCAGCGGTTCCGAATTCGTGTGTCATTTGCTTTCAAAAGTTTTATCTTCACGACCGCAGGCTAACAATCCTGCTGTTTGGTTATCCATCATTTCCAGGGAACAGCCTCTACACTACCCACAAGGTCTCTCTTCACCTACAAGCTCCAGCTATGGCGATGCCGAGTGAATATCCACCTGAGCTTCTACAGACAACTGCAATCATCATTGATATTGATTCAGACGATATCTACGTCCCCGAGAAAGTGGAAATTCCCGAACTTCCACGTGAGTTATCTGTTTCGTACTTCCAGGGTGTTATTATTGAGTATTTTTTTAAGTAAGTATTTATTTCACTTGTGAACAGATTCGATTCTTCGATCGCTAGAAAGCATGCTAAGTACTGCGCTCCATAGGTCGCGTATGAGTCACGCCGATTCACATCTCTTCGGTCCAAGCAAGACTCCCGTTTTTATAGACGAGATGTTTGAGCAGTCCAAGAAAGCTGCACCTGACGAACCAAGTGCGGAGGTCCCATCAGCCCAACTCGAGCAGGCCAATCTCTCTCTGGATGACAGGGCTCGGTTAGCGCTCTTGTGGTTTCTTGAGGCCTTATTTGGCGACGTCATGTACTACTTCTGCTCGTTTCACCAGAACTTCGCGGTAGAAACACAACCGACGTCAGCCGATGCAGATGAATTCCTCCTGTTTGAGGTTGATTCGTTTCTGGACGCCCACACGGAGCTCGGTTGCCGCGATTTCTTCCGCCAGTGCTTTCACACTGAGGTAAGCCTGCCCATACTTGTATTTAATATCCGTTTGTATCCAAGCTAGCGGCAACCTCAATCTAACGGGTGCTTGCTTATGCAGCTTTTCCGTAACTTCATGCTAGCCCAGCACAGGCAGTTTTCCTTGACAAGCACCAGCGCAGCTCTCGAGTCCAGCGAAGCGACGCCAGAACTAGAGATGCAGCGCGAAACTCTGCCCGACGCGTTTATATAGCTTACAACTACTGTAGCATCCTTCCAAGCAGTAATATACAGCGTTATTTGCTACATGTAGCTTCGTCCGTTGTTTTCGGCTTTTGTTCATTGTACGACACGAGCTCGTCCAGACTCACGAACGTAAACTTGCGTGTGAGAACAGGTAGCGCTGTTCTCAACACACCGATCGTCCACGATCGATCGTGCACAATAATCACGGATCCGCAGCCCGTGCGTGTTTGCAAATGCATCGAATTCATCGTCTCGGATCGGATCTGCGCGTCGTGCGGGTACACACTTCCCATACAGATGCGATAGCCATGACGCGCTGTGATTTCTCTCATGGGTGTCGTGAACCAGCCAGAAGCCGGACGCATCCACTTGCCTCTAGGTCGAGCAGCGTCTTCTTTCGTCTTGTCATTAACGTCCGCTGCTGGCTGAAGAGCATCCGGCCCCTTCTCCTCAAGCACCAGCTGCTGCGTATCCAGCGGCTCGTCCACCGGTGGTTGGAATTCGCTGATGGCTCGGTCGCACTCCTGCAGCTTCTGCTCAAACACGTGGATTTCGTCCAGGATGCTGGCTCGGTCCTCTGTGAGGTGGTTGGCAAGTGTGTGTCCCTCCCGCACGATTCGTCGCAGCACCTCCTCGTTGCCTGGAATGTGGCCCGAGATGATGAAGAACGTGGCCTTGACCTTGTATTCGCGCAGGATGTCGAGGATCGCGGGCGTAGAAGGCGATGGCGCATCGTCGACAGTCAGCGAGCACACACGGGACGAGGTGCGCACGCTCCAGAGCACGGAAGGGTGCGAGTTCCACTCGAGGCAGCGCAGAAGCCAGTGAGGGAGAAAGTACACGACCGTGAGGAAGGCGCTCGCGGCGAGGACGAGGCAGACGCCGACGATCAGAGCGACGGACGAGGCAGATACGACGTCGCGGGAGTCCACAGACCCGGCGAAGGCGGTTGAGGGGAGCCAAGCCGCCGAGCAGAGCACGACGCTAAGACGCGATCCCATGTCGATTGCGAGTGAAGCGAGCAATCCTCTCTTTGTGACGGAAATAGACCCCCTCGTGAGTGTGACAGGTAGCTAATTTGTGTATGATTTGGGTGGTCTGTGAAAAGCCACGTACAGTGGGTACATGTACATCGGGTTGTAGCGGTAGCAGATCTATCGCTACAAGCTGACGACATCGTGACGTTGTGAGGGAGAGTATCGCGCTGTGTATCTTGGCTGCAATGGCTGCAATGGGATCACCTAAGTGTTGTCCTTAGCTGTTGAAGAAGTAGCCGGCCGTAGAGGGACAAAAGATAAGAGCAGGAAATGCAAATGCCTGGGATTACTCGAGCATCCCTTCGGGGGGAAGAGGCGAATCAAATCTACCAAAACGCATCCGACTGACTGGTTCAACTCGTCTACAGGAACTTGGACACGCCGTCCTCGATGGACTCGAGCGACAGCTCCGATGCATCAGTGGCCGTGAGGTGAATTCCCACGCCCATGAGGACGCGCTTGATCGCCTCCTTGGACGACGCGTACAGCATCTTCGACTTGATACGTGCCGTGTCGGGCGACCTGCGGACACGGAGCAGAGCAGCCCAATTATTAGACTCTTTGTGTAGAATAGATAGAGTCAGACTGTTTGACAAACGTACCAGGAGAGGAAGACGATCTTGCTGGTGGGGCGGCCGTCCTTGGTGGTCAGGTCCAGGTCCACGAGGGCGTATCGGCAGTCGTTCGTGATCTGCGCCAGCTTGTCGGCCATGTCTTGGTACGACTCGCTGCTGGGGCCCGTGGACTCGATCACGATCTCCGAGTCATCCACGATCTTGTAGATGAAGTAGCGGAAGTCGTGCGGGGCGCGCTTCAGCTTGAAGTCGTTGAACTGCGTGATGACCTCATCGTCGACACCGACACCGGAAGACTGCAATAGGAAGAAAGAGAAAGGGGGAGGAGGAGCACGAAAGAAGGCGGACGTCAGCATTACGTGGGAGGGGGGCAAGGGGGCAGAGGAGGCTCAGAAGCAGTAGACGCACGCACCATGGCTGACTAATGGACTGAGGGGAGACACTGAAGCTGGAGCTGCTGAGCCTTGAGCTGAGTTTTGGTGAGTGGGGAAGGGCAGGAGAAAATCACGCCCCCTGTTGTCCGCATAAATATAGAAGTCGTTGGCTTGATTAAATTATGCAATCCAGATGTCAACCCTCCCAATCCCTCCTATTGGTGTGCCCCACACAACATATCCATCTCAGTTTGTTGAACTGTGACGTCAGCTGCCTTTCATCATTACCGTTCGTCTCCGCTATCTACGCCCGCCACTGCACCGCCGCCAGCGCCACCTTGGCGCTCTTGGCCAGCAGCGGGTTCTCGTCCTGCGTGAGCGTCTTCAGCCTCAGTATCGTGGCCGGCATGTCCAGCAGCCGCCTCGCCGCTGGCAGCGCCGTGACCACCGCCACCAACTTGGTCGTATGCAACTGCAGCGGCGTCTTGTTGGTCTGCAACAGCTGATTTACCGGCGCGAGCCCCTCGTTGGCCACGATCTGCCGCTTGACCTCGTCGTGCGCCGCCAGACTCATGAGCGCCCCGGCACTGGCAGACGCCACCTGCCACTGCGGGTCCGTCAGCAGCGCGCACAGTCTGGGCACCACGTCCCCGTGCTCCACCACCGCCTTGCGCGCCTTGTCCGCGAAGCCTAACGCCGCTAGAGCGTCGCACGCCGCCGCTCGCACCTCCCAGTTCGGTGAATGCAGCCGCTTGGCGCATTGCGCCACGACCCCCAGCTCCAGCGCACGAAACGTCGTGCCGTCCACGCCGTCGTTCACCAGGTTCTTGAGCAGCTTCAGTGCGCGCGTCCGAAGCGCGTCGGTCAAGCGACAGCCCTTGAGTTGCTCCAACACAACAGGGAGGTACCCAGCGCTAGTTAGCTGCCGAGCACCCGCGAAGGACGCAGACAAAGGCAGCAGCGCATCGTACAGGTGCTGGCACGTGCGCTTGTTGGACGCAACAGCGAAGACAGGTTTGATTCGAGTGATTGTGTCGCCTTTCAGTAGCTCCGCCTGGCCGCATGGGGACTTGGCCACGACGCTTAGTACTCGAGCAGAGAGCTCCTGCAGCTCCATCTCGCTTTCGCTTAGTTCCGTAGAAACTGAGCCGTCTTCTTCGCTAACTCCGACGGTGATCCCGCCTTCAACAAGCTCCAAGACGCCATGTTTCATGGACACGACGAGCTCCTGCGGCAGTTTTAACACGGACTCCAGCGCCTCCAACACACGACGACGCAGTACAGGTTCGCCTTCTTCCAACGCATGCAGGATGTGAGGATGGTTCTCAGCTCCAAATGCTTCGCTGACGCGTTCATACGGCACCTCCTTCACATCACCTTTCACCGAAACAAGTGCTAGATGCTGCGCTGTCGAGCGCTTGTAGAGCAGAGAACCTTTCACCCGCAGGTGCTTCACCGCCCCAACGGGTACATCCGAAGCAGGAGTCTGCGCTCCCCGCTGCATTTCTTGTCGAGAGCGTCCTTCAGTTTGCTTGCGACGCTTCACTCGAAGGTTTCAACGCAACTTGAAATTGCTGTCAGCAGCAGCAATCTGTCGAGGTGGCAGCGGTGGCACCACTTTAGAGCCTTGGGCTTTGGCCCCCATCGGGCACTTGCTCTGGCCTGGGGTCGCTCCAGACGCAACTGGAGCTGTCAGAGGCAACAACGGCTGGGGCGTGAAGGGGATTCTCATCTTAGGAAACATAGGCGGCGGTGTGAATTCCACGACTTCCACTTTGGCTTCTATCGGGTCGTCGTCTAACGTGTCAACTGGCGGGAGCTTGGGCTCAATCGTCCCCATTTCGATGTAGCTTGCACTAGGACTCACCTCGACAGAGTAGCCAGGGTACGAGCTAGTTCTCGGCCTATGAGGGACAGTCGGTGCGGCACTGCGAGGCAAAATGAGCGTAGACAAGATCGGTGTCGGTGGCAGAGTGCCTCCTTGCTCGCGGTGCAGGAAGCTGCGGTCGTTCTGCCAGATATCAACTCCATCGGATCGAGTTGTTTTGGGCGGCAAGGAGGCAGCGGGGACGTCATCTTTCTCGACAACACGGAAGAGAAGCGAGGAGAGGCGACGTTCACGTGGGTCGTCTGCATTTGCAAATTGAGCGAGCGTCGCCAGCAGATCAACACACATGCTCTCCACACGCGGGTCCAGCGTTGTCTGCGTTTGCTGCTGTTGCCCCAAGTGCTCCAGAAACTCCAGCACGGACGCTAACACACCTTGAGTTGCCAGCATTGCGGGGATACCAGGCTTCTGCGCCAGGAGGCAGAAAGTGGCAACGCAGTTCGTTTTCACAAACATTGAGGAGTTTGCACTCATCAGCAGCACAAGGTTGTGAACAACGCCGCCTCGCAGGAGCAGTTTGCTGTTGCCTGGTGCGATGGCCAATTTGCGCAGTACAGCTGAGCACATCGCGTGTGCTTCTGGGCAACACTCCGCCGACCCAGGCACGCACAGGGAGAGGACGAGCGGTAGAACACCTTGAGATAACAGCAAATGCGAGTTGACGCACCCCAGGAAGAGGTTGCACGTTGCCAGCGCCACATTCTCGCGGCACAGTTTCCCACCAACAGCGAAAAGCTCACGCAGTAGCATCGTGGCGGCCTGTGAACTTAGCACAGCATGGCAGTCCACAGAGGTCGATACGTTGCGAAGAATGCCTGCACAAAGCCCCGCTGTCTCTGGTTCCTCTTGTCTGGTTAAACCGTCGTTCGTCTCAGCAGCAATGGACTTGAGCTCTGGATGAGCTGCTAGCGCCACCTTCAGTGCAGGAATCACGATGTTCATCGGGAGATACGGAAGGAGGTCAGCATCGCACGTGAGGTTGTAAAGACATCTCAACAGGATTGTCTGCGTGTCCCCCTTTGTCTGAAGTAGGAGGGCAGGCAGTGCGGTGCCGAGTGGGGGGTGCACCATCAACAATGCCGGTCGCGTGAGCTTGTGCAACGATAGCAGGTGCAGTAAGACAGCACAGCTCTGGGCGCAGCTAGCAGTTGTATCGCTGCTCACGGCACTGCTTTCATCAGCACGGTATAATTCCTCTTGCTCTGCTACGCGCACGAGATACGTAATCGCACGCAGTGTCGTGGCCTCCGTGTAAGCAAGAACTGCTGCGTCACTATCTGGCGGGCAGTTCTGGAAGATCAGTACAAGCAGCTCTGCCACGATTCCTGACACTTCTGCTGCTTTCTCCGTTTCAATTAGCGCAACGAGGTGCGACAGCACCCCGATTTTCAGTAACAGCGCTGCGCTTGGAGGGTCTGCAAGAAGGTTGACCAAGCCTTTCAACACGGTAACTTTGGTGGAGCAGACGTCGTCGGAGCGAAGTATTTGCAGGAGTGAGGCTACCGTGCTGGACTTGGCAATAAGCCCAGCACGCGCGGATGAATGTAGCACCAGCACGCAGAAAGCATCCGAGAGAACCGCGTAGTCTCTGGGCTCCATGGCATCTGTAAAGATCCCGAAGGCCCAGAGCAGTCCGTCATCACACAAACGCTGTATCGCTGCTACCTTCGCCACGCGCAGGAGGTTTAACAAGGCTTTGAGGCAAACCCGTCGTGTTTCCGGGTCGTTGGATTTGACGTAGGAAAGAACCAACAGTGCTCGGAGAGCACCAAGTTTCACCAAGTCCTCTACGTGTGCGACTTCAGCAGACAAGTTGCACAAAGTAACTGCGCATGCTCGCCGCACGGCTTCCTCGGGAGCAGCAGCCAGAAATGTCAGTGCCTTGACTACACCTCCACGCAGCAATGGGGCGCCCACCGCCCTGTCCTGGGACAGCAACGAGTACGTATGCACGCACAGTCGCAGTGTTTCGTCGTCCTCCGATCCAGCAAGCACTGCCAGAGCGTCCAGCAGTCCGTGCTCCACCATCGCCAGACGGTGTTCTGCTACACTTGCGAAGCGCGTTAGACAAGCAGCACAGGCCGACTGCAAACCAGCACGCTCCGAACTGTGATCGATACCGTCAACTTCCTTGTCAGAACGCTCGGCCCCATCTTTGCGAGTGCAAACCTCGACTACGACAGGAAAGATACGGTCAATAAGCCGCAGTAACTCGTCTCGAGACAGCGAATGGCCATCAAAAAGAATGCACACGGCGTTAAAACACATGCTTTGCGCTTCAACGTCTCCATCACGCGCCAGGCGCTGTAGCAGGAAGCCACCTTTGTCATCCGTGACAGCGTAGGCTGCAGCAAGGAGCAAGTGATGCACCTCGTACTCCAGACACAAACTGAAAAAGCTGCCGCCGAGTAAGGTAAGAATGCGGCGATCTTGCGAGGTAGCTCCCACCTGGCTCAGTCGTTTGTGGGCTAGTTTTGCAACGTCGGACTTCGGGTACCGGAACGACAAGTTGTACAGGAGCACCATCTGTAGACGCACTTGAGCACTGTCCACCGGGAATCCAGGATATGCCACATGCCGGTAGATTTGCTCCAGAAGCTGCGGCTCGTCCAGCAATTTGTCTAGCTCCAACGGAGATGATTTTACTGACGAAGCTGCATTGTGCTTCTTCCCCTGCGCCTGAGTAGTCTCCAGCATACCAGTATCCGCCTCCTCCGGTTCGTTCCATGACAAAATGCTCGCTAACGCAAAGAGCACGTAGCGCGACATGGTTGCAGCTGTAGCGGCTTCGGTAGTCGACGTGTCATCGCGTGCTCCTTCTGTTTCTGCGCGCTCGTGCCGAAAGGCGAGTAGGAATTGGACAACACTTTCGCTAGCAGCTTGGATGTTTTCAGGCGCTGACAGCAAAATGGCGAGCAAGCGGTATATCAACAGCAGCACTCCTGGGCGGCGTTTGACGCCTGTACCAAGTGCGGCTAACGCGTTAAGAGCTCCGGCGCTGCCCATCAGCTCTCGAGCATGTGTCTCGCGTGTGAGGCAGATCAGTATCGTCAGCGCACACACCACGTACTCCTCACTTGCAGCGAGACTCAGGCGAGGCAGCTCCTCTACTACAACGCGCATACAATCTCCCGTGCGAACAAGTGCACGGCGACATGCTCCACTTTCCACGAGGTGCCACAGTGCAGCGAGGGCGTTGAGGCGTGCAGCTTCACTTTGCTGACAGCTAATAAGCAAGCGAAGCATCGAAGCTGCCTCGGGTTCTACCAGCTTCAAGTGGTTCATTCGCGTACATGCCAAGTTGTATACGGCACGACTTAGCGTCTCGCGGTCACGTGCATCCTTTCCGTGCTCTGCGAGGGCATGAACGGCATCGTCCACCCGTGGATACGCGTACTGCGGGCACGACAGGTTAAACATGGCGAAAGTGCAAGCACGCTCGGCTAAGGCCGAAGTTCGTCGCTGCTTCACTAGGCAATCGAGCGCCTTCTCCTTGATAAACACACTCTCGCTTCCATCTTCAATCGTGAGATTGGCTAGTGTCCCCACACAATTGGGCAGCAGCAACTTCTCGTGCGTATGCGCTGACGAGAGTGCGAGAGCCGCCAGCAATGGCAGCGCGTTGTGGGAAAGTAGGATTGCCCGGCCCTCAGGCTCACAAGATAAATGGCCCAGAGTGGCCACGCAACCACCTAATGTGGCCACATCCTTGGAACGACACAACGCCATAACGCTTGGCACAACGTTGTCACTAAGCAGTGACGCATGAAGGGAACGATTGGCAGCCATGGCTTCCACCGCCAGCGCATACTGTCGCTTCCGGTTGCTCTTAGCCTTGTTGGGTTTGGCTGGATTTATATCAACGGGTTTCGACGTTGATGATAGGAGCGTTGGCACATTTTCTCGTTCCGACGGCTGCTGCGATACTGGCTTCGTTGGGGTCACCGGCGTTAACTTTACCGGATGGAGCTTGTAGTTGACACCAACACGCGCAGACAAAGGTTGTTTCTCCTTCCGAGATGCTGGTAGGCGTGACATATAGAGTCCAGCGTCGGTGTATTCCCCGTGCTGTGCAAATACATCCCCACGATACTGGAAGGGCAACTTGCGCCGAAGCTCCGGTCGTACGTGAGAGGCTAAAGTATCATCATCATCCTGCACGAAATAGTCGCGCCTACGTTGTGGAGAAGGCTGCTCCAGCACAGGTCCAAGAGAGTGGCGAGATGGCGACTTGAAAGAGGAGCCGGAGTCTGGAGCTCGCGAGTGCGAAAGCTCCGCCATGGCGCTCAGGTGAAATGCTGCTGCTTAGTTTCTGATGCAGGGATAGACCAGAGCCACAGCACAGCACAGCACACAACCGACAAAAATAGTCAACATCACCTTGATCAAGAATGGATATTGGGGAATGACAAGCAGCAGTTCGGAGTACAACATACAAGCAATCGAAACTCATTTCGACGTTACCTCTTTTCTCATCGCCATCACGAGAAATTCTGCTGTAACACCTGAAAAGAAGCCACTCACTCTGAAGAGGAAGCTTCAGCCCAGTCTGGCGAGATGAAGTTGTATGGACATTCGCCTTAGTCGAAGACGTCATCCAGAGCTTCGCCCAGCAGCATACCACCAAGAACACCGGCACCAACGCCCATAGCCATCTGTCCAGTGCTCATGCCGCCCCCGCGGCTCCCACCACCGAAGCCACCGCCACCGCCATAGCCACCACCATAGCCACCTCCGTATCCACGCGGAGATCCATGGTGGTGACGGTGGTGGCCGTACGGGGACCCACCCTGCATAACCATAACTGGAGGGCCAGCTGCGTAAGCCACAGTGGCTGGGGGCGGAGGCGGGTAGCCGTAGCCCGGCCCCGCCGGGGGAGGCGGCGGGTAGTACGGCTGTTGTTCGTACTGCGGCTGTGCGTAGTGAGGCGGCGGAGGTTGTGAATACTGAGGAGGGGGCGGCTGCTGCTGGTAATACGGCTGGGGCGGGTACTGCTGAGGCGCCGACGTGGCAGCAACTGCAGCAGCAGCAGCCACAGCAGCCGTGGTAGCCGAGCTAGAAGACGCAGGGTAGGCACTGGAGGCTGGGTACTGCTGCGAGGCCGAGTAGCTGGGGGCTACCGACTGCTGCGGGTACGGGTAGGCCTGGGCCGTGGCCTGCTTGGGGGCCTTCATAGTGGAAGCGACGGGAGCGGCGGCTGCGGGCTGCACACCCGGTCCCTTGAACTGCACGCGCAGGTTGATCTCCCCCGCACGCTTGGAGCCGTTGTTGAGCGTGTACCACTGGTCCACGATGCTGCCGCTGAGGAACATGCTCACGGGCAGACGACACTCGCCGATGAGGGTGCTGGACGTGAAGTTCTTGTCCTTCACTTCGATGACGAGCTGGTCCAGCTGCGGGTCCACGACCGTGAAGACGAAGACTTCATTCCACACGGGCGTTTTGTCTGGACGGGGTAAATAGAGGGAGAGAGAGGCATTATTAGGGGGAGGAAGAGGAGGAGAGAGAAGACGTTGCTGTTGCTACTCACGTCCGTTGTCGTGCACTCGCGTCTTGAAGCTCTTGCCGCGCAGTGAGAGTTTGCAGAAGGGGTCCTGCTTGCCGAAAGTCTGCTTGTCCAGCAAGTTGCGCGCCGAACACGCGCGCACGTGCAACTCCATTCCCATTTGGTAGAGTGACGAGTAGAGGCCTTGGCTTCCTTGCTGCACCTCTCACTTTTCTCTTTGTGACTGAACTTGCCCTTTGTAGCAAAATCCAGCGAGGGTACAAAGAATTCACCACTAAGTACGTCTACTCGTTAAAATTGAATTTTGGATGATTGGAGCCAAAGTAGCGGTTTCCATCCAGAATTTTGGAAATAATCGCCACCCCCATATTGGGAATCAAAACTGTCATATTGTGCTCCACAACAAGGACCCACGGACAGGAAGACAGCACAGTATCTGTAGCACTAAGCGGAGCTTCACCTCGTGAAGGGCCGGCAACACGATGTACATTCAGAGCAGCTCGTGAAGATGCAGCTGAGTTTCTGGAGAAGGAAGGCAACCCAAGAGGAGGACCAGCAGCTGTACCAACTTAAAGCCTGTTACCAAGGTAACATAATATTCAGTCTTTTAAAAAAAGGACTGAATATGTAGCGTGTCAAACAGAGAAAGTGTGTGATAGGGAGTTTACAAACTTAAATCTAAAAAAAACAGAATATATTTACCGGTATAGGAAAGAGAAATGGGCAATGGGCAATCTTAAAGGGCAATCAGATCGACCTCACGTATTTTTGGCTCGTAACTTGCGACCCAATCCATCGCAAAATGCAAATAAGGTACCAATCGAAAGCTGACACTGTGGCCATTTTATTGGGCTATTCTCTGGATACTTATATCCAGAGTTCTTACCAGGATCGCTGACCTCGACAGTCCTGTATAAATACATAAATGGATACTTTTGTAATACCTTAAAACTTACGGCGATTTACAAAACCTAACGTAAAATGAATGTAAACTTAATTTACTGTGATACTGTAGTGTGCCCCGGGTCCACAGCACCAAAACCTTGAACACACGGTAATGCGGGGGCTTAACCCGCACGGAAGTAGTAGCCGAATGTATTGATAGATGCCTGGCCAATCACGCAGATTGAGAAGTGAGGGCTAGACTAGCTGGTCACTAGCTATCGCTCATAGGCTAACATGCATAGGGCATCCCTCACTGGCGACACCAGGCTGAGAGGTAGTCTCGGGTTTCAACCCACGACTGAGAGTCGGACCGTTGTGGACAGCTACTGGGAGCTGTTCTCACCCACACACGGATAGCACAGAGGAAACATGTAAGTCGACCATACCAAATCCTTATGCAACCAGGTCAGGCACTGAGCTGCCTGACTGGTATTGACAAGCAACACCCATTGTCTGACGACTGGCAGCCGTCAGACACATCCGGGTGATCTGTGATAACACTCTGGGGCTTGTGCTTCCGCATGGCGCGGTGGAACCAAGGTGAAACGCCTTGAATCCGTTACACAGCCTCCGAAGCTTGGTTCCAACGCTGCTATCTTGCACTCTCGTGTAGATCAGTCTCAGCGTGGTTCCATCCATCGTCCCAGACATCCATGTCGATCAATCAACTCCACTTGGACAGGTAAGACAACTGAACAAGAACAGCTAAGCTGAACCAGCTGTCCACTTCTCCAATAGTTGATTGACCTCTGACGACCATGGTCCTGGTAGTGACGACGGAGATCTAACCACTATCCCTAGTGGCGGCGGAAACACACTCACAACCTCTTGCACTACTGGCGTCGGCGATTGGAGCGGCTTGAACAACGCTGCTGGCTGCTCTGCACAGAGGCACTCACAGCAGCAGTCATCGAACGTGTACGGCGACCTGGAGGCAACGGAAGACTCCTGTCTCCAACACCTGGTGTTGCTGGCTGGCCTCGTCCTCAGTCTGCCGACCTGAATGCTGCTCATCCTGAAGTCGCGCTCCGGTCGAGTCAACATTGTTTTGCTACGAGGCTCGCTTCACCGATCTACCTGCAGGTATTCGTCGTCGCTTCCACTTCAGCGCACGACGTGATCTCTCGTGCGCGTTGCTCGACGGCACACGCAGTTCATTCAGAGACGGATGGGTGGAGACGGCAGTCGTCGGCGCATCCGGTACAGCACCCTGCACACGGTCACCACTGTTCTTCTTGCCATTCAGCACTGAGCTGCTGGTCGTTGGCACCAGCCACGTAGCGGGATACCAACACACGAATCTCCTGAGCCAGGTTCTGCAACGGCTCGTACGAGTCCTCAATCGACTGTAGGCCCTTCCAGCCCACTAATATTTCAAAATCTTCAATATCACCGTTCCATCGATGGCCTTTGAGACTGTCGACGGCAAGCAAAATGCCTTGGGCTGCCACGTGTTCGAGTAGCTCATCAGTCACATCCAAGCTATCATCAGCATACAGCTTCAGCCTGGAAGCATGAACATCGAGTTCATCTCCAGTCACGAGATGCTCCACACGGAAGGAATGCGTGTCAGCACGTGTAATGGGGCCACCGCGTGGCCTCGCCGTTGCCGGAAAATGGCGGATGAAAGAATAAGACTTC
>LGSN01000120.1:0-61574 GCA_001314375.1 Phytophthora podocarpi | reverse complement strand
GAGAAGTATGAATTACAGCGATTGCTGGTACATTCGTGGGTCACCCAGCTAGGTTTCGTTTTTTTCATGTAGTAAAAAGTCAGTATACTTATTACGGGGACAATTACATATTTTACGGGAATCTCGAATTTCCAATAATCAGTTATTCCGTCAATATAATACTATAATTATTATATTATATTTATTTTTTCCGAGCACTGAGTCTACCCCTACAACAAAACTCCCATGTTAGCATCATTGGTTGAAAGCGTTCCTCTGATGCCTACCTTTATAGAAGATTTTGCGTTCAGTCTGCAAATACGCCGCTCCGTACACCAGCGCTTCATCACAAACGATTGCCAACGTCAGGTAGTTTCTCTATGTTTCACTGTTCAACTCAAGGACAAGATAAGGTTACCGGTATCCCAGAACAGCCGAATTTGCATTGACAGCAATGAGATCACTTAGGAAGCAATACTCGTTTCTTCCTCTCTCCCCTGCATGCTTACGTCAAATTGAAGTAGCCCTTTACACAGCGTGGGTCTTGATTGGGTCCCAAGCAACACCCTGATCCTCGTTCAGAGCTGCGAGGCTCGCAACTTGCGCGGGGGTTAGCTTGATGTTCATAGCCTCGAGATTGTCTTTCTAGCGTTCAGCATTGGTGGACTTTGGCAGAGCAATAAAACCGTTCGCCACACTGAATGCCATCAACACCTGCGCCGCTGTGGCGCCCACCTCGTTGGCAATTTCGAGAACCGTCGGATCCTCCAATTTACGAGCTCCGGCTAGGGGCGCGTAGGCTTGGAGGAGAATGCCATGCTCTGTGCAGTACTTGACCAGTGCCAGGCACATGAGCCACGGATGCAGTTCAATCTGGTTTACGGAGGGCTTCACCACAGCAGTCTTCAGTAATTTTTCCAGGTGAGCCTCACCAAAGTTCGATACCCCAATGTCCTTGAGGATGCCTTGCTCTTGCAGCTCCTCGAGTGCGCGCCAGCTCTCATCTCGCGTGGTAGAGTCACCTGGAGCGTGAAGCAGGTACAAGTCGATGTACCCGAGACCGAGTGTTTCGTTACTGGCCTTGGTGGTTGCAAGGGCGGATTCATATCCCCAGTTGTCGATAAACAACTTGCTGGTCACGAAGATCTTCCCACGAGGGATACCTGAGTCACGGACGGCACGGCCAACGTTCTGGTAGCCTTGGGCAGTGTCGATGTGACGGTAGCCAAACTGGAGCGCTGATCGCACGGAGTGATACGTCTCAACACCAGGGTTCATCTTGTACACACCCAGTCCAATAACAGGAATTTCAGCTCCACTGGGTAAAGTTCTGGTCGAATTTTTCACGCGCATTGTGGAGGATGACTGTAGGACTTTTTTTAAGTGTTGCGCAGTAGCTGGAACTTTGGCGAATGAAGTCCTCGCATTCATTATTACTGTTTTATCTTGCTTTGCAGCGCGTAATCGACCACCTTCCACTTCGTTGCTGACGCTTTCAGCCTGATCATGAATGTTTGTCCGAAACACTCCAAGATGAAAATGAATTCCTTAAGTAGGTACATGTACATCGTTGAATGGGCACGGGCTTGTCAGCTGTAAGACTACCGATGAACTTTGTGCTATGGTCCTTTTCGGCAGTGATAGTTTGCGTTGAATTGAACAGTTTGCTCTAGTGGCTAAATGACATGCCTTTATTCTCTGCAAGCTGCAAACAGTTTGACCCTCTCTTACCTAGATCATACCAACATCATCTGACGTCGGAGTGCGGAACAGACTCAGTTGAAACTTGGATGAGACCTCGCCTGCATTTTGTGAGGACGGGTCTGGTGTCACTGGGGGCCTGAGGTGACGGCTACACGGCGTGGCGATCTCAACCTCAGTCTGTGAGGCGCGATGGTCAGGCTTCGAAGCTGCTTTCTTGCTTGATCTGCGCAACCGTTGACGAAGCGAAGTCCAGGCGGAGAGTCCTCGGCTACGTATACCGGCAACAAAGTTCTTCACTTGCTCCCAGCGACTGCTGTCGAAGCTGGAGAGCACCAACGTCTTGTAGGTAAAAGGGGGCTCGTCGTTAAAATCTGGCAGCGGGCTGCCCAGCACACTCAGCGTAGTCGCAATTATCGCCCCATTGTTCACGTCTGCGAACTCAGCGTCTGCGTCGGAGCTAGCGCTGATGGTGACGGTGGACAACCGATTGCGGTACGCGTACACACGCAACATAGTGAAGACAACGGCGAAGATTACAAGACCAGCGAGCACTCCGACGTAGATCGCAAGCGTGAAAGTTGGCAACTGCGTCTGGGAATCCATCTTGCACACTGCGCGTAGCACTCCATCACAAACATCGAAGCGTCATGTTGCGCCCCAGCAGGCCATCCGGTCGCAGCGAATGGAAGCCCCTGAATTCCTATGGTGATGGTCTGTGGCGGCAGCTAACGCGACACGGGCACATCGCTAGCTACATCATCTACTGCCTGTGGTTCGACCTTGGATTAGCCCAGCACGTTGAAGTTAAAGTGTAGCCATTTCAGTCGACCGCGAATACAACATAAATCATTCCATACGATAGTTCGTTAATGTAAGCCACACCATTCCGTGGGTCTGTATGCGTCAAACAAAAAACGGCACGTCGTCCCCACGTTCAACTGGATCACGATCCTCTCGCTGTCATTCTTCAATCAGCCAGCTAGCGCCCACAAGTATCTGTCCGTCTCGTCCTGCCACCCGCCAATGGTCCAGAAGAGTAAGACCGCCACCACGAGCACGGGCGCACCGATCCCGCCCAATGGACTCACCGCGTCGGCCACTGCCGGCCCCAAGGGCCCCATGGTGCTGGAGGACTTCGCGTTCATCGACCACATGGCGCACTTCGACCGCGAGCGCATCCCGGAGCGCGTGGTGCACGCCAAGGGCGGCGGCGCCTTCGGCTACTTCGAGGTGACGCACGCGAACATCACCAAGTTCTGCAGCGCCAAGCTATTCAACAGCGTGGGCAAGCGCACGCCCGTGGCCATCCGCTTTTCGACGGTGGGCGGAGAACAGGGCAGCGCTGACACGGTGCGCGACCCGCGAGGCTTCGCCATGAAATTCTACACGGAGGAGGGAAACTGGGACCTCGTGGGTAACAACACGCCCGTCTTTTTCATCCGGGACGCTATTCTCTTCCCTAGCTTCATCCACACGCAGAAACGGCTGCCCAGCACGCACCTCAAGGACGACGACATGATGTGGGACTTCTTCTCGCTGCGCCCCGAGACGCTGCACCAGCAGAGCATCCTGTTCAGTGATCGCGGCATCCCTGATGGATTCCGCTTCATGAACGGCTACGGCAGCCACACGTTCGCGAACGTGAACGCCAAGGGTGAGACCACGTACGTCAAGTACCACTTCAAGACGGACCAGGGCATCCGCAACCTGCCGGTGGACAAAGCGGCGGAACTGGCCAGCTCCGACCCGGACTACGCTATACGCGACCTGTACGAGGCTATTGCTAACAAGCAGTACCCGTCGTGGACGCTGTACATCCAGGTGATGACCCCTGAGCAGGCTGATAAGGAGACAGTGAACCCCTTCGACGTGACCAAGATCTGGCCCCACTTAAAGTACCCGCTCATTGAAGTGGGTCGCCTCGTGCTCAACCGCAACCCGAGCAACTACTTCGCTGAGATCGAGCAGATTGCCTTCTCCCCGTCGCATATGGTGCCTGGCATTGAGCCGTCGCCCGACAAAATGCTGCAGGGCCGCCTATTCTCCTACCCGGACACGCAGCGCCACCGTCTGGGTGCCAACTACAATCAGATCCCCGTGAACCGCCCACTGAAGGAGCCACAGACGTACCAGCGCGACGGCTTCATGGTCGTCAACGGCAACATGCACGGTGCGCCCAACTACTTCCCGAACAGCAAGAATGGCCCGCCCGAGGACACGACACCGCGCTACCGCGCGTACCGTGGTGACCACTCGACGGTGAACAAATTTTCGACCCATGACGACGACAACTATTCGCAGGTCGGCGATTTCTACCGCAAAACGCTGGACGCCGCAGCACGTGAGCGCCTCTCGGACAACATTGCCGGCTCGCTGGTCAACGCGTCCAAGCCCGTGCAGGCAAGCGCCATCACCAACTTCACAAAGTGCGACCCACACTATGGCCGCCGCGTGCAGGAGAAGGTGGACGCGCTGGCCTCACAGAAGCAGCGCGGCGCGCTCGAGTCGCTCTCGGCCCCGTCCAAGCTGAATCCGCCGCGGAAGCCGTTCGTGCCGGCACCGCCGTCGGATGACGTGGCTCCACGATTGTAGGCGCTGACGTTTGGAGCATGCTGCGGCGAGATGTTGAAGTTAGTGTAGCCATTTCGGTGATTGACGGCAGTTGCGAGTGCTAAAGGAAACGGTAGTGAATGAATCAATGGCTGAAAAATACTCGGAGTGACGTTGACGTGCGAGTCTTGGTGGCTCTAGCTGTAGGTGCGGTACACGCAGTCATGGGACTTGCGAGGTGAAGCCATCTCATTTGTTCATCCAACCGATTCCTAGCGAAATGGAAAATGAGTGGTCACAGCGGCACTTCGGTCAACAAAGCTGTACAACACGCAGCAAATGCAACCACATACTATCGCTGACCGAGACAGAAAAATTCTAGTGGCGAAGGCAGCGATGGTGCGAACCGTACAGCCCCACCTCCAACACCTCCAATCCCATCGTGCGCTTGTGCAATCGTTTAGGTTTGTTATCAAAGAACGACGTGTCGGGCTTTCAGCCAATCTACAGGCTCGATTGCGGCTTTTCACTAGGGTTGCAGAGAAACGGTTATTTTTTAACAAAAAACAGCCGGTAATAAAACCTCTGTTTCTCTTTGTAACGATTTTATCATACTTTTAGCAGTATGCCTCTATTTTCTCTCCAATACAATATTTCTATATTTGCACCCAATTTTACTTCCGTTGTGTATCTCTGTTACAAAGCCATTTATATGTTAATTTTGCTAACCTGCCGTCACCTATAATATCTATTATGGAAGGCAAATCCACATCCGCAATAAAGCTCTCTGAGAAAACTGCAGCACCAAGCGCCGCATACTTACACCGGCTGCGGAGCGCGCACTTCTTTCTTTCTCGCTTCTTTCGTTCCGCCTTCATGCCGGAGCCCACACACCGCCGCACCGCCTCGGAGCTGGACATGAGCTCCATGCGCCGCATCAGCGACGCGCTGCTTCTCGCGCAGAATCGCGCTCGCCGCGCCACGGACCGCGCAAATCAGGCCGAACAGTGAGTGCGTCCTTTCGTCCTTCAACCTTCTGATAATTGCTGCGCGTTCTCACCAAGGTATTGCTACTGTACTGAACAGCGTGCTGCGCCTCGTGCTGGCGCAGGTGGACGTCCCCAGACTTCGTGTGGAATCGCTGGCCGACTGGGAGATGCTGCGGGCCGCCGTGACCTCCAACCCGCTGTTAGTAGCGACCAGTCCGCGACGAAGAAGCGCCCTCTTCGGCGACGTGTTGGAGCCCAGCGGCTCAGAAGAGGCAGCGTCCGTGACGTCCTCCGTGTCCTCTTCTTCCTGTCTCGAAGACGTGGCCAAGGACGTGGTGACCAATTTGAACGCCGCCATGACCCGTCACAAGCGCTACGTGGAGCAACTGACGCTACCTACGATCCACTTTTCGCTCTGGAATCACAAGGACGGCGGATTCTTCGGTCCTATACAGTTCGTGGCTGGACTTCTGGCTGGGGTTGTAGTGGGCGTCGCGGTGTCGAAGCAGTGGCAGCTGCAGTTCGTGCACACACCAGTAGAGACGCCGTCGCTCTTCGGCAAACTGGCAAAGTGGTGCAGTCGACGAGCTCCTGCGGCTGGTACGCCGTGGCATTTGATCCCGCTGCCGACGGACGAGTACAGCTACCTGATGCACCCCGCGACCGTCGAGGTCGCGTGAGATTTAAGACGATGGGACAGAGAAAGCAGAATAGGTATGTATGCAGCTGGCTGGTAGGCCGCAACGGTGTTGCGAGACTCGACTGGATGGAGTGACCGGTCTCCGCGTGCAAGCAACGCACAGTATGATTGGATTCGATTGATACGGAATACATGTAGAATAGCGTTCGCCCTGATTCCCTTCAGGTTCGCACCATCATCTATCAGAGAAAGTGGCGTCATCTGATACTCTTCATGGGTATCATTTGTAGCACAGGCAACCCTGTTATGTTTTACCTATATATTTTTTTCTTTATGCTGCTGCTCTGTCGCTATAGATGTCTATCGCTGACTGCGCTCTACATCTCAAGCGTGACCTATCACTCAAAAGAGCACGAGAGGCGAAAAGAGGTGCGTCGCTCGCAAGCAAGCAAGCCCTTGGGAGGGCAGCGCGTATGAGTGGTTAGCTGGTCGAGTCTTGGACTCGTTGGCTCTGTGGCTGCTTTGCTGCTCGAGAGCGAGCGACGGAGGCTGCTGTGACGAGCAGCTCCCTGTCTCTCTCCTCTGTCGCATCCACGGCCACCTCGCTCCAAGTATTTAGCCGTCCGACCGACTGCATTACCACCACGTCGCCGCGTTTTCCGCCTACCTAGATGGAGAACTCGTTGAAGTTGCTCTTGTCCTTCTTGCCCTTGTTCTTGCCCTTGGCCTTCTCCTCACGGGCGATCCTCACCGCCGCCGGCTCGGCCGTTTTCTTTTTCTTGCCCTTTGTCTTCAGGACAGCCTTGATATCCACCACCTCGGAAGTCGCAATCTCCGGCTCGGCAGCCTTGGTGGGCTTCTTGCCCTTCTTTTTCTTCTTCTTCTTGTCCGACGAGCCGGCGGTGGAAGGCGTCTCCGCCTTGGCCTCCTCCTTCTTCTCCTCCTTCTTGGGGGCGTCCTCCGCCTTGATGCCGAGGTCGGCCAGAGCGGCCTCGAACTCCTTCATCTCCAGCTCCTTCTTCTCCTTCTTCGAGAGCGTGCGGGCGGGGGCCGCCGCCTTCTTGGGGGCCGCCGTCTCCGCCGGCTCGTCGTCCTCGTCTTCCTCCTCTTCGCTCTCGCTCTCGCTGTCTTCGTCCTCCTCCTCTTCCTCCTCAGCAGCGACCTCCTCGACGGCGGGGGCGGCAGCCGCGTGCATCTCATCGTCGCTGTCGTCGCCCCACGCGGACGTCGACGGGTTGTTCACGAACGATGCGAACATCGCGTTCTGCGCCGGTTCGGCCGTCTTCTTCTTGCGCTTCTCCGGCTGCAGCGCCGAAAAGACGTTGCTCTGCGAACTCATACTGGACTGGGTGGTGGTAGTTAGAGGGGAGGGTCTAAAGGACAAGATGAGCGAGCGAGCGAGCGAATCCTGTGCAATGGGTGGAAAAGGGGGACCGATGGATATCGATCAAGATAACGGGAATGTTGCAGTGGATATCACAAATATCACACTCGATGTTGAATAAATACATGTACGACCTGCCATTGGTCAGGAAATAAGCGTCGTTGTCGCGACTGTATTGGCTAAAATTCGGCAAAGGAGCGTTACTGCACTCGTCTGTATGTAGCCAGCAAAGCAACTTGTGACGTCGGCTGAGTAACTGAGTCCGCATTTTCGCACTGCCTGTGTCGTAGTGATTCAACGCGCGTGCTCGTGATCTATTCCTATCACCCTGCGTGACTTCTGCTGCTGCATCTGAAGCCCGTCGTCCCAGCTCCACGCCACCACCAGAAGCGAGACCAGGAGGGAAAAATAGCCGTCACCCAGCCGCCCCCTCGCTCGGGGTCAGTCGTAAGAGCCGCACGCCTCCGTTTTCGTTCTTATTTTAGGACCTGGCAGCAGCGTGGCGTTCACAATCCAAAACGCAACGAACGTACCGCCAGCCGAGAGACCTAGTGCTGACCTCTGCTTGAGCGTTGCGTGTGTGTGCCATGTCGCGGTTGAAGGATGTTTACGGAGACCTGCGCAAGGAAATGACAGCGACGTTTGACCGCACCGACATCGTGTCCGTCGTAAGCGGCGGCAAGGCCGGCTATGCCAACCTCAAGCATCTCAACGTGGGCTCACCTGGAAGTGACGTGAGCGACCTCGGAGACACGGCAGACCTGGAAGAGCTGCTGGCACAGGGATCGAGTCAAGGGCCGCAGACCCACCCTGGTACGGTCCAGCAGTCGAGGCTTCGCTTGCGTCTTCAAATGGTTAAGGTGACAACGTTGTGTGTGTGTTTTGTGTTGCGCAGGAATTATTTGCTGTGCCATTTTCTCGTTCTCCGGCTTCTTCTTGCTGGTGAGTTTGCTTAATTGGTGTCCTTCGTCCAACTTTATCGGTCTTTTCTGAATGGTAAACTAACTGAATACTTGCGCTGTGTTTCCATTAGCTCATTGTGGGCTGCATCGTGAGCAGCAATTCGCTATACATCAAGGTTCGACCGCCTGAGGGAAAGCCCAAGTCGTCGCTGGCGACGAGCATTTTCCTGGCGGCGTTCTTGTACCTGTGTGTCTTCGGCACCAGCATTATGTACTTCCTGCGCGCGCGACGCGCACAGAAGGTGTATCAGCTCTCGCTCGACGTTCACGCCGATTAAGCTGCCTAGCACGTGGCACATCTAGTTAGGGTGCATGCGAGACAAGCGCTCGTCCAGGTGCACCGAATCTGTAGATTAACAACGGAGAACGAGAAGCAACCGATTAACACGACCACACAAACACTACCAGGAACAATATATAGAGCGAGACACGAGCATTCATTTGGAGGGGCGACACCAGCAACACGACAAGACAGAAACGCAAGCACCTCTCGGCCACGGCCATGCATGAAAGAATCGTCCAGTGGACGACCGGTAGGCCACCACGACAGATACTGTTGTCCTTGCACTCTTCATACAGCAAATAAATTAACTTCATCCCCAAGCGGTGGTGTGTGCTCGTTCTCGTCCTGGTCCTTATCATCACGAACGCCACTGTCGTCCTCATCATCGGCAGGTCCGTCATAAACAATCAGCAGGTTCTTTTCAAAAGCAGCAGCAAGCGTCTGTGTAGCAACTTCCACGCGGGCCTTCTTCTTGCTGATGGCGTTAGCAGTAGCAACGTGCTCGCCGTTCAGGTAGCCCGTGCACTTAAATTCCGTGACCTCTTTGCTGGGCGATACATCTTCAATGTCGAAGCGGGCCTGAAGTATTCCGCGCTGGGTGAGCTGGTTCAGCAAAGGCAACGGTTGAAGCTGGCGCTCAAGCCAACTCACCCGTGTAGGCAGCTGAGGTGAGTTGTCAACTGCCTGCTGCGGCGCTGCAGGTACTGCAGGCTCAGCTACCAGCGGCTGCCCACTTGCCTTTGCACGCTCGAATCTCTCCAAGTATGCCTGGTCCTCCGGAATCAGCTTGCCAGCCGCTTCCTTGTCGTTCCAGAGCTTCTCAATCGCAATCTTGCAGGCTTCATTTTTCACAATTTTCTTGGAGACGCCTTGGACACTAGCCGCGAGAACCTCGCCCGTAGCACCATTCACAATAGTGCACTCAAAGAGTGGGTCTTCGCCCGCGTCAGGGTTGTAGCGAGGGCGAATGTCCACCATCATCCTTTGCTTAATCTTCATAAAGTAGACGTTCAATCTCGCAGCAGCAAACGTGTCGTCCTCTCTGGTTGGCAGTGAAGATGCATCCACTCTCTTCTGCATCTCCTGCTTAAACTGCTGCTTGCGCTCCTCCTGTGTTAACACACGTGAGCTAGTCGTCTTTCCTGCTGCTGTGGCGGCAGCGATAGTCTTCTGCAGTTGCTTCGCACTGATCTCAGCCAACTCGGCCTGCTTCAGCGCTTCCTTCCGCCATGCAGCCTCAACTTCCTTCTTCAAGGTAAGAAACTGCGCCTTGTCCGAGTAAAACGTCAACGCCCTGTCAACGAACTCATTTGCCTCGTTATACCGATGCTCCATTAGTCTCAGCTTGGTCATAGCGTACAGCGCCTTCGTCGACGTCTCCTCCACCGCCAGCGCCTTGGCCGCATACTCGTTAATCAACGAGAGGTCCTTCAACTTGAGGCCGCAGATCGCGACGTTATTGCACAGCATCACATATCGCGCCTGCATGTCCACATCGTCCCACTGGACGACAGGGACAACATTCCCATAGTACTCGCTCTGCTGGTGCTTGTGCACCGCCTCCAGACTCTTCAGAAACGCATTTCTTGCAGCATAATAATTTTTCTCCTGGAATTTCTTTTTACCATCACTCTGCGCCGCATCCGCTTCTTCCAGGAGCTCGGGCGGCGTCTCGTCGTCTGGATTCTGTAGTGTCATCGCCGCCAGTCGCTCCTCCGCCGCGCGCGTGTACCACTGGTCCACGTCTTGACCCTGAGCGTGCGCAA
Source organism: Phytophthora podocarpi (assembly GCA_001314375.1). Classification (NCBI taxonomy): domain Eukaryota; phylum Oomycota; class Peronosporomycetes; order Peronosporales; family Peronosporaceae; genus Phytophthora; species Phytophthora podocarpi. Next base: position 51,317 of record LGSN01000120.1, on the reverse strand, counting down.
GAGGCTCAACATCCCGCATGCGCAGGAGTGTTTGTCGCACTTGGGGATCCCAGACCCAGTCCTCGAACGCCCGCGACGAGTCCTGCACAAACGTCAGTAGCAGCTCCTGCACACCACGAAGAGGCAGCAGCGGCTGCAGGAAGCTCTGCGTCTGCTTGTCGCTGGCACTCAACAAGGAGCGCAAGCGCGCCATCTCGTCCATCTCGTCCATACTCATGATCGGCCACCGAAGATACTCGAAATGAGTGCGGAATCTGGTGTCAATGTTGCCATTGAGGTTTACGGAAGTCGTAAATACGTCGTAAAAAGTCCGTTAGAGTGATGGTCGTTTGTTTGATGTGGCGTACACCACACATGTATTGACCGCCCAAACAGTCGAAGAACGCTTGGCCAAGCGATCATGGCGGCTTCTAGCGCAGACAACATGCAGACAGAGCTCTCTACGGACGACGCGGCTACGCAGCCGCCCTATCCAGAGCGCTCAACCGACTCCTCCAAAGCCTCGCACGGTGTATCCAAGACCAGCGCGACAGGAGAGCGGAAGAGAGCGACAGGGCGGCGTCCTGCGACTGCGCAGCGAGTGCGGACTGTCCGGTTAACGACGCAGGTGCATCCGGATATGGTGGTGCCGTACCTGTACGGCGAGCGAGGCGGCCGCAGCATCAATGCTATAGTGAACGCCACAGGCTGCACGATCGACTACTGCGCGCTGTCTCCTGATGAACCGGAGCTGTCTCCACAGTCTCTTGGCTTTGTGATGAACTTCCTGGTGTCGGCAGGTTCGGGCGAGACGTTGGAGGAAGCTACGAGACAATTGAGGACGTTGGTGGAGAGAGTGCAGCTGCATCTGCAGAAGAAGGCGAGAGGAGGCAGCAGAGCAGCGAGAGCAGGGCGACAGATGTTGTCGCCGAGACTTTCAGGAGCTGAAGCTGCAGAGACTCAAAGAGAGGCGATATCTGACGAAAGGTGGACGAACAGTGCAGCGATGGAAGCTGAAGAAACTTCTTCTTCTTGGGACGCGCCGTCAATGCAGAGAGTGTATTATGCTCCTGGTGGCCCGCGAGTTCGTCGAGAACGGCCGATATATAGGAAAGTTACGGACGTGGAAGCAGATGAGAAGAGCGAGTTTGTGATGACACAGGTACAGGGTAGACGGGCTGCTGTCGATGCTACTGGGGCTGAAGCTGCGTATCTACAGCAGCAGAGAGGACAGTCGCCGACCCACTTCGTCACTCGCCGCAGAGTGCGACGATATCCGGACCACTCTCGATGGACGCCCAGAAATTACCCTGCACAGATGCGCGGTGAAGCAGGGTACGCGATGTACGCAGTTGCCTCCCCACAGGGAGGTAATGAACAGTCTCAGCGGATTTCTCGCAACCGGCAGTCGCGCCATATTTATCAAGGAGCACCGAAGCACTTCACACAAACAGAGTACAATCCGTATGAGTACGACGATCCAGGAGATGAGAACGACGCAGAGTTTCCTGCATATGACGAGGCAGCTGACCTCACAAACGAGAATGCGGGCTCAAATGAAGCTACAGAATACGTGGACGTTCCGGATCAGCACCAACCCGTGCATCGTACCCATCATCGCCGAAGTCTTAAGCGCCCGCTAAGCAAAATGCGAAGCGATGGACCACCACCACCACCTATTTACCGACAACGAATCCCTTATATTTATGGCTATGCGTACGGTGACGAAGATGATGAATGGATGACTGAAGACGAAGAAATGAATGTTGCCTACGGGTACCCTCCACAATTTCGCCCCGTGGAGATACCCGTTGTACGTCGGAGACGACGGTTTGACAGTGTAAGCTCACAACAGTGGAGTAGTCCGGCTGGACGTGGACCCCAACAGATGTACAAGCGGCGTCGGATTCCACAAGATGGTATTTCACTCGAGCATGAAATGACTGATGCCTCAGCCTTTGAGGTGCCTATTCGCGAGCATGTTATTCCTCCTCCTCCCAGTGTTCGTACGGCGCTTGTGGACCAGCTTAACGAAGTTGCAGATAACGCGAGCACTGACATTCTTTCTGGGCACGCGGGCAGCTTCGCAGATAGGGCACAAATTCCGGTTGAAGACGGACCTACGATGTCAAGTCCGAGCGTGACTCGTACTGACAATGCCGTACTGGATGCTGGGAAACAGGAAAGTTCTACCAACGAGAACATTGCGATGGAAGACGCAGGCGGAGTGCTGGTTGATTCCACTGCCAACAGGGAACCAGATAGCCTGACCAGAGAACCAGTGTTAGAACAGCAAATTTCAAGTTCTAACGAAGAGGAACCTCAATCTACTAGCGATAACGCAATTGCAGAGGAGCAACAACGTACATCAATTGGACGCACGTCACAGAGTGAGGTCATGCCGTTGGATTCAAATGTATCGATCCAAGAGACTGCTGCCTTTGTGTCGGTACAAAGATCGGCCGCGCCAACAAATCCCCCGACAAGGTACGGTTCAACCTCAGTATTCCCCAAACTCACTATTATGCATACCTGACACTATTCCTCTTGCTCCTGTCGTGACTAGGAAAACGCCAGAAAGCCGTGTAGCTAGCCCTCCATCCTATGTTGCAAATGATGCCGACTGCAATGTCACCAGTAATGCGATGGATTACTCTGCTAGAGGGAGCCAAGACAGCCAAGCAGTTTCTAGTGGTCCTGAAGGTCCGCTTGAAAACGAGTTACCTGTTCAAGCACCAGTATTTTCCGAAACTACTGTGCAGCAAGCTTCCAGGTCACAGGAAGGGAAACTCGCTCAGCCGATGAATGCTACTCCAGTTGAAAATGTCGTCACCGATACAATTCGGATTAATAACCATGTTATTGCATCGCTGGAGCGAATGAACAAGGTGGAAGCCGATTTCTTGATTGCCAAGACATCACTTACGGCACAGGAAGACAAGTTTCGTCGAGTGGAAAATAGCAGCAAAAGTCGCCGCAGACTGGAAGTACTGTGCGGTATTGTCTATGATCTTCAGTGTCGAGTTGGTTCTCACTCGTGCGGTCTGAACGAATCTCGCAAACACGACTTGCTGAGTCAACTTGATAACTACCTTGAAAACGTATCGATACAAACTGAACAGACGCTGCAAGAAAAAGTCGACGCGCTGCAGGTGGGGTTGGAGCATGTTCTCGCTATGGACGGTCTTATAATCGATAATCAAGTTGTCGACAGCAAGGCAGCAGCGCCTAAGCTAAACGCCGTTGCGAACAACAAGTCTTGTACGATGTCACCAATCCACTCTGAAGAGCACCATGGCAAGGCTGATGATGCAGATGCCATGAACTGGGAGGACGATGATTGGATCGAAGAAGGCGCACCTGTTGACCCGGCGAGTGAGTCAGAGGAGCAAGAAAACTTCGTGGCGCAGATCTCTTCTGAAAAGAGCAATCTGAAATTCGAAGGCGATTTTTTGGCCGTGAAGATGGAAGAAGGGACTTCACCTCGTTGGCCTCCCGAGTTGCCACCGTTCGTTTGGTCCCTCTTAGCACGGGTGATCTCATCTGACCCACAGTCGTACGTTATGAGAGTAACGCATAAGCGACTGCTGGATGAAATTGCGAAAGGGGATCCGTATTACTATTTGCACCCGGCGATCGTGTCCAAGGATGCCGAAGTGTTTTCGCCGTTGCGCTCGTCGCCCTCACTAGCGTGTGAATTCGGATGCCGAGGCGCATCAGCCTTGAAGTGGGAGCGGAAACTAGTGTCACAAATCAGCTCACGCATGAAATCTTTTGATAACGTGGCGTACTCGCTGGCTCGTAGCAGTGGAGGCAAGGAGGTGCTCAACCGCAAGAAGATGAACTCGATTATCCGCAAGTTGCACCTTGTTGCTATGCAGCTGCACTCATTAGTGTCACACCTGTATTGTGTGAAGGGCCAAGCGACCTGCAAAGAGGTTGACTCGCTACCGATTGCGCTGAACAATTCCCATTTCGAGCGGAAGATGGGTGTGTACAAGTCGAGGTTGAAGCTTGTGGTTCCGCATAAGTATCAGCAGCAGACTCAGCAACAACAGAGCAGTTCGAACGAGCCGGCCGAAGAGCTCCTGCGAGATACATACGAGTTCTTTCCTGAGCTACTCCTCTGCGTTGATATCTGGGGATACAATTATCGCGAGAGTCAAGCCAAGCGACACAACAGCAAGAGTTTACTCGGTGATAAAATCGCTGGTTCGGGGGCAGGCTCGGAAGGCGCACTGTTCCCGCTCGGCTTTTTTCGCCGAGTGGAAAGTTTGGCGTTTGACTTCGAGCACGACAGCAATGGTCTGCTTCGTTGCATTTGTGACGAACTGCTTAACATCGTGTGTTTATGGAACGATTTTAAGTGGGCCGACAATCTCGAGGCTGTGGCATTGGATCGGGTCGTGTCTTTCGAGTCAGATGTGACTGCTAGCATTCTCAAGATTCTTGAGCTTTATGCGCACCACCTGCAGGCGCTATGGTCTGTGCGCCTGCTGGATGAACCTGAACAGCTTCGAAGTGTCCATTTCACGCAGCTCAATGCGTATTATAGTGATCGAAGCCAAGGCAGTTTGAACAGGAATGCTAGCCCTCAGTCACGAACGACAAAGAATCCGGGCAGCGGCCTCCATCGCGATTCGCGTACTGTTGATCAATTGGTGGCAAACGAAATCGTGGAACAGCGCCTTGCCGAGGAATATTGGAACCGCAAGGTCACAGCGTTGTCTATCCACAACCCAGACGATGACGCGATGGAAGTGGATGCCGACCCAAAGCCTTCTCAATTACTGAGTGTTGAGGCCATTTGCTCCTGGGACCAACAGACGTTGGTATCATATTTATTGCGGTGGAGCGACGTGTATGCTATTCGCAGTGAAGTGAATGCGCTCTCAGCGGTCACAAACCATATGATGAAGCATGAAGTGCAGAAATACAGGTTCGTGAGTGAAGGTGTCTCTAGCGAGACTAGCGGCGGTGATGCGAACAAGACAGTTATTGACTCGTCGACAAGGCAACTTCTTGCAGCTGTGAATCGCGCGCAAATGCTGACCCGGGATGCTCTGATTGGTACCGAGAAAATTGCGCTGCACTCTGCCTCGAACCAGCTTCCAGACGAAATAAAACACCCGGCATACGCGGAAGCAGAGCTCGAAGTAGACGAGACAAGCGGAGCAGTACAGAACACAAGATCTTCCAGTATGGAAGATACACTGTCCTTCCAGGCTACGGCGAGATCAAAAGACGCAAATCCTCACGCAAACGATGCTGCCTCGGAGACCGAGTTCCGTCCGCATGCTGCTGATGAATCCACGTCGAAAGATGCAGATAGCGACGCCGTCGGTGCCAAGGAAGACGTGAACTTTGAAGCTGGCGTGGCCTCAGAGCAACCAGAGCTGAATGACCTGATCCAGCTATTGGCGGTCACGAAGCAGGACATGCAGGAGCTTTGCGGTCACAGACCGCGGTCTGCTCGCATGCGTGAGAAGGTACAGATGCAGTCATTGCAGCTTGCGCGGCAAACGGTCGAGATTTTCCGCAACATCAGGAACATGTATGCGTCGCAGCGTCAGTGATCGATAATGTCAGGTGACGTTCTTGTCGTAAAAATGCAGCACCCCCTTCTTGACGGAATATGACCCACAGCGGTGGGTTGGATACGCCCTTGACATATCTTAGACTGACCGACCGTTCACTGTGAAATCAGCACGTCGCTATGGAGGAAGATCTGTCTTCTAAGCGGAGCTTCCTGACGATCTCGGAGCAGTTAGGGAAGCTCTTGGAGTGCTGTGCTGACATAGCCGAGCTGCGGGACATGCGCGAAGACGTGCTCGTACGACTGCAAAGGACACAGTGCCGGCTGGACGAGGTGGTGCGTGAAAGTACACGACAGCAAGAGAGAACCCTCGCTCGGATCGGCTTCCGATTTTTTGAGTTTTTGACTCAACACGGAAACAAAAATGCGTTCGATCGACTCGTGGGCACTCGGACGATGGTCGATTTGCTACGTGGTTTTCACGATGATATTGCGTCCATGGAAGAGTATTTGCCTATGGACCTAGATGCATTACCGGTATGCGCAGATCAACGAATTCGCGAGGAACTATGGGTTTCTTCTGAGCAAATCGTTGAAAAGAGGCTGCTGGAGTTGTGGGAAACAACAGAGTCGGAGTACTCGCAAGTTTGCCGGATACCAAGTCTCAAACCAATGCGCTGTTGTTGCTTAGCAACGAAACGGCACACTTTGCAGGGGAATACAGCGCGATATCCAACACCATGCTGCAGTCGGTCACAAGGGGGGTGGTTCGGATGTCAGGCGCCCACGTTCCTGCAGTTCCGGAGTGGTTTATCCCTGAACACGAAAAACAGCGGGATCTTAAGCCGTTTGATCGTGGCGGATTTGGCGAAGTGTACCGCGGAAGGTGGAGAGGCCAAGCTGTTGTGATCAAGTGTGTGAATGTGCGTTCATCTGTGGACAAGCGGACATTTCTACGTGAGGCAAGGATCTGGCACAAGGCCCAGCACAAACATATCGTACAGTTCTACGGCGCTTGTCATTCAAGCGATCCATGTTTTTTTATGTGTGAAGAGGCCGCTAACGGGAACCTGGTTGATTATTTGGACAAAACGAAGCCGGAACGAGGCGAGGTGTGGCGCGTCCTATATGAGGTTGCGTTGGGTCTTGTGTTTCTTCACGAAAACGACATCGTGCATGGTGATCTTAAGTGCAACCAAATTCTGGTGACTGGCGATAGAGTTGCGAAGTTGACGGACTTCGGCCTGAGCTTCATGTCTGCCGAATCAATCCCTCCTACGTCAACTGGAGCCATACGGTGGAAAGCACCTGAATGCTTAAAAGTTGAGCAGACGCCGACGAAAAAGTCAGACTTGTACTCTTTTGGTATGTGCATCGTGGAGGCGTTTTCTAGCAGCCTTCCTTGGGGAAACCTCCCAGATGCCGTCATAATGGATAACTTAAACCGCCGCGAGTTTCTGCCTCGCCCAACCAAATTCGAAAAGGACGTAGAATGGAATCTGGTACTATCGCTGTGCGTATTTGAACCTTTTAAACGTACAAAGCTCTTGAGCGCAATTGAGCAGATGAATGAATTGCGCAATGGGGATATTTTGATACCGCAGGTGGCAATGGAAGAGAGGGTTTTGGCTACGCTTCCATTATCAGAGCGCAACCTAGTGTCTAATAAGGGTTCGACATCGAAGCAGATCAATGTAGGAGCGAAATATCACGTGCGCATGGAGAAGGTTTCGCACCCAGGAGTGGATGACAACGCAGGCCCTGAGCTGCCCAGAAAGCTGACTGTTAGCCCAACGGCGAAATTGACGTGGACTTGCACGGCATGCGAGTTCACGGCCAACGAGGACGGCCAGGAGGTGTGTGTGGTCTGTGGCTCGGAGCGACAAGAGCAGCAGCATGAGGCTGCGGCCAACTCAACAGAGAATAGCGGCGGAGACGACTTGGGCCCCGAGGTCGTGGTGATCGAGCTGCCTGCCAAGGATAGGCTCAGCGCGAAGATCGTGCCGCCCATGGGCGGCGTGATCAACCACGGATTGGCTATTTATAACATCAGTAAACCATTGCTGGAGAAGGTGAAAGCGGGAGATCTGATTGTTGCTATCGGCGGACGAAATGTGGATGGCATGGGTTTCTCCGATGCTATTGACCTGATGTGAACGATGCCCCAACCACTGGCTATTTCGTTTGAGATCGATGACCTGGGCACGCAGCTGACCACGTATGCTGTGGTGTTTGACAATGGTCCGATTGGATTGAACTTGGAAGAAGCAGTGCGATACGGTATTGACGGTGCTGTGGTACGCGCGTTGAAAGGTCAAGCCAAGAACAGTGGAATGATTACTGTCGGTGATATTGTGTACAAGGTGAACGATACGAATGTGTTATATATGCCATATCTTGAGGTCATGAATATCCTTCGTCTCGCGACGACCCTGAAGACGTTGCAGTTTGTGCCCAAGAACGAGCTGGCTGATGTGCAGCGTGTGAAATCTCGACACTCGGAGGCGTTCCGGCTTCGTGAGTCGACGTCACACGTGAAGCAAAAACTCATGAACAATCCGCGCATCGTGAAAGATGATGGTAATGACGGAGACGATAATCAGTCGATCGCGCAACTGATTCTGGACAACCAAGCAGCAACAATCAAGAAGGGACGTATGTACAAGCAGGGACATGTGATGCGCAACTGGAAGCCACGCTTCTTTGCGCTGAGTGTGTCGAAGGTGGAGTATTTCAAGAGCCCGAGCTCTACAACATCGCGCGGCGAGATGAGCTTTTTGAACCACCACTGCACAGTTCGCTCACTACCTGGCACAGGCGACGTAGTTCGCCGATCTCCAAACGTGACAGCAGAGTATTTACTGGAGCTTCGTGTGGATGACCGTCGTATGGTGATGGCCTGCACAACTGAATCGGACAAAACGGGCTGGATGGATGCAATTAAGCTGGCTATTAACGCCTCTAAGACAACCAATTACACACAAAATCTGGGGGAATCACTGTGGGAGGCCAAGGCACTGCGAACACAGCGCACCGAGAGTATTTCGATGGATGGAACATTCTTGGGCCGCAATGCTGGCGGAGGTCTTTCGCAGGCCAACTACGAGAAATTATCAGCTCCTTTGGTCCACGTTGGTGTTATGTCTGCTACGAATTTGTCAAAGGCAGGAAGTTTAGTGAACGCAATTGTGAAGTCACGGTGGGTGCAGACTTTCAAAACTTCAGTGGTGAAGAATCAATGTTCGCCTGTATGGCAGCAGGATAACTCGGCTTCGTTCGAGGCTCCCAGTGATGACATGGTGGTGGAGATCCGTATCTTTGACGAACATTTGTTCCGCCCGACGGAGCTTATTGCGACGCTTTCGATATCTCTGAAGTCACTGCTGAATATGCAGAAGACGACCAAGAAGTACCCTCTGGCACTCGGTAGCCGTTCTGCAGGAGCGGTATTGGTGTTGTCGCTGGAATATGTGAACAAGCAGAAGGCTTTTGAGGAGAACCAGGGCACGACCGTCTTGTCGATGGGTTGAAGAAGAAATGATCAATATTAAGGCTAAGGCTCACACTGATAACTCACGAAGCCCCATTATCACGCGGCTCGTGCCCTGGAAGAAACACATAACGTACATTTCTTCGGAAACGTTTGACCATCTCCATATACTAAGTACTTCTTGTACACAAACAGCTGAAGCCTTGGGTGTCTGTGCTACTTGACGTGGATACAATAAAAAGGTTCGCTGTGTGTCTGCAAATTTAATGTGTATGTATTGTGCGCGTACAGAATCTTTCGCAACTTTAGCAGCCGATGTCAACGTGCCAGATTTCATTTCGCAAATAGGATCCGCATTGGCTCCAAAAACCTTCGTCTACCATTCCGAAGTGTTGTTTCTCTTTGTACACGTTTCGGTACGTCATCCACTTGTACTTGTTCAGCTGTTCTAATTCTCCCCTGTTATTGATCCGTAGCTAACAGAAGCTTCACCAGGCGTCTTCCCCATGCTCAACCAAACGTCGTAGATATCATTCGTGATCTTCCCCTGCTTCACCCAGATGTTGTAGATAACCCCGCCATTTTTTCGAAGGTAAGCCAAAGATTGTAGATCTGATTCATGGGTCTTTGTTGCTGAACCAAGATGGTGTAGACATTCTGGTCCGTCGAAGCGAAAGCTTGTTGATATCTAAAATGTTTCGCCCAGATGCCGTAGATATCCTAGTCTGTCTTCTGAGGCTAATAAGCCAAATGTTGTACATGTAGATTCGCTTCGTGAATTTATCCCGTCACATCCAAATGTTGTAGATATCCAGGTCTATCTATCCGTACTTTATCCAAAGGTTGTAGACCTGCTTCGTGCTGGTTAGTCCCTTCAGATATTGTAGATTTCCAGCCTTCCCGGTCTTAACTCAATACGTGTACTTTAGCTTCTCAACCAGAGCACTAACCTTCGATGATCGCTTTATCCAGTCTGTTAGCTTTGATTAACCGGGAATGTTCACCACCCTCTCTTCGTTATCTACCACCGTCGAGTCACCTGACTGCAGAAATCTATTTGAAGCGAAGCCTTCCATGTCGGCACCAAGTGAACGATCCATATCCACAAGGTCGTCCACTGCATTCTGCATGATGGCGGGATGTTCATTGTCCGTTGCAGCCGAGAGGGCGTTGCAGCTCGCGATGAAGAGGATGGCGGTAGCAGACCCACCTCTGACAGACACATAGTTAATCTTAGTCCTAACTTGCGAACTTGAGTCACGAGAGGAAATTACGAAATGAGGATTGAATTGATTGAGTAGACAGACAAGTGTGAATCGACAGCGAACATTCGGTTAACTCGTTGGAAATATCGCTAACATACCCCCAGGAAAGTTCACCAATGCCTCCCGTTCGTGTTATCCGGAACATAGTAAGCACGCTGAGTTCTCGCAGGCAGTACGGTACCACAATCTACAGTGAAATTCGTCTATGTACTTGGACCAACTGAAGCAATATACCAACTCCATTGCATCTTGCGAGAGCCGAACTAAGGCCACATGGCAGTATCATACTATTATCGGAGCGCAATCAACCTGGAGCGGAGCTGTTTTCACCACGAGATGAGTCTGTGCTAGGATTAACACGGCAAATACACGAAGGAACTATCTATCTTGGGCCTTCATTATTGTCTTGAATGCCACTAGGAATCGTTGTCCTGCGCGACATGCTTCGAGTGCTGCCAAGCAACGTGTCAACCTCTCAAGTTCAGTTGATTCGTCAAGGATTCGGTACTGACCTCCGCGACAGTCTTTCTCGGTGCCAATATGTCGCACTTTGGGTGTTTATGATGCTGCTTCATGTGCTTAGTTCAGTTTTCTTGCTGTGCTCTGCCAAGCTCTATTGGCTCATGGACAACGAGTGCCTCGGCTACTTTGCAGGGCTGCTAGCCGCCGAACGCGATCGACATTTCCGTGTTGTTGGTACTGCACTAGGTATCTTGGGTACCGCGCATGGGCTACAACTTCTTAGTCACCTTGGAGCTTCCAGTTTCGCTCGAACACTTAAGGTTCGGCCGCTGAATTTGGGATTATTTGTTGTGACTTGCTTCACGTTCACTGCGACCAAACTGTATCAATTTGGAATTTGGGTTATAAACTGTTGTGGAGCTTCTCAAAATGGTGAACGATGTGGAGAATTTCCGAGTAGTGTACACCAGGCTGACGAGAGCAGCAACGAGTACTATGGCCGTATATTCGCGTTTCGCAAGACAGTAGAAATCGCCACGCAAATCCCGAATGGGTATCTGTACAGCACTCTAATTGCACGATCGTGGATCAATCACACGAAGGTAGCGCTTTTGGTGGCAAATTGTTGGTCTGCCTTCATTATTCATCAAATGATGCTGAAGCGTGACCCTGGTGATAAGAAGCAAGTCACTATGTCGGCGAAGTCGCGTACCTCTATACAATTCTGTGCTGTCATAGTGGATGCACTGCTTGCTACCGCGACGTCCATCGTGCTACCAAGCGTTATTATCTTGCCGTATGCGCTGGCATTTGACTTCGAGAACCTCACTTTCCCTGATGCCATGCTTTATGGCGATACTTCGTTTCCCAACCTTGTTCTAGAGAATCGAGCTTTCTTCTTTATGTCATGGACGAATGCCGCGATGAAGGCAGTACCTCATCTAAGTGCCTTCTTGTGCCTGGAAACTATGGCATCCATGCTCCATTCATCGTGTCAAACCGACGCCGTCGTGCCCAAGGCGTGCCCTGTGGCAGAATCTCATGTACTCGGACCCAACATCAAACATTCTATCGTGACAACAGCATCTAACCGTGTGTTAATGCGAGCTACTGAAAGTGTACGTGGTTCAATGAATGTTTTGCTTCGGGTACACCGCGTGACGATTCCTATGCTGTTGCTGGTTACTGGTGGCATAGTACTTGGTCTCCATCTTTCGGCACAGTACGGAACTGTCGCTGGAGATGTAGCAGTAATGGAGGACATGTGTCTACAGCGTATGCACCCGTGGTTTGCTTCGAATTTCAGTTGCGCTGTGGTCAAGTACAATTGCTACAAGGAAAACGTCACAAGTCCTTCTCTGGACGTTTTGAGATGGCTGGCGCGTGATGCAGTGCGCAAGATCATTTTCCTGCATTGCTCCGAGTTTATTATGCCGCCAATTATTCGTGAATTTCCGTCTTTGGTGGGCGTTGAGCTCTGGAATACGACACTGGTAGAATGGGGAGAGGAATCGACTATTTCGGCAGAGCTGCACCCCATGATGCTTTACACGATTTTCGTTTATGTGAACTTGACGGGTATACCCCTCGGACTTTTGCAATCTCCACTACCTGAACAATTGACAGATCTGGAGTTCATTCACACAAATCTAACGACACTTCCTGAAGCAATTTTAGAGCCTTGGAGCGGCATTGAGATTGTTTACATCGAGCACTCGCAAGTAAACTTGTTTCCGAGCGAGCTCATGCAACTCCCAGTTTTGAGTGAACTCTCTTTGATCGACAACAAATTGGTTACAATTCCTGAGGATACATTTTTTAACGCAGCCTCAACTTATTTCTACACGTTGGCGTTATCTAAGAATCCATTGCGAGAGCTACCTCCAGCTCGACGTCAAAACTTCGACATCTCGTACTTGGCGATGGAGTTCACTCTGCTGACTGAAGTACCAGCCTGGGTAGCCACAAATGTTTGGAATTCTGCATCGTTGGGCGGCTCACCGCTTTGTCTGGCTAATGATTCCGTTGATTTAGCTGAATTTGTGCTTTGTGGACAAGACGAGAAATCTTGGGACCCGCTAGGAGATGAACGCTACCCGACAGATTTCATTAAACCATATCGATCATTGGATGCATAGAGATATCGGTGCTTGATCTCTTGAGTACAAGCGGTCGTTCTCGTATGAGAATGAACATACGCGCGCGTCCGTTGTTATCGAAGCGATGGTTAATACTACGTACATGTACGAGACAGTGAATGCAGGTGTTCTTTTACTTCACACTTCATCAGGAGACGGTGCTGCATGAAATCGTCTTGGGAATGCGCGGTTGGCGACTGTGAACAACATCAGGCGCGGTAAAGTTTACAAGTTCCTGAAGTGATTGATCGCCACCACTGTAGTTGCCGTTGTGACGCATCCCAGTAATTGTAGCTGGCGCTGCAGGTGAACACTACCTTCACTGGGCAGAATTTTGTACTGCTTGACAAAAGTAACAGCCCTAAGTTCTGGACCACGTTTCGATGATCCTGGTAAAAGCTATAGTGTGGAGCGCGGATTAAAACAGGAAAGTAGGTACATCAAAGTTACTCAAAGGGATTCGTCGTGGTGGGCTATCGAGCTCTATCAATTGAGTTCGATAAATCTGAATTTCAGAGCTTCTTCGGGCCAAAGGCACGATTCGTCGGGGTACTGCCAAGTGTTGCTGGACTATGCACGTGTGGCACTCTGGGTCGTCCGAGAAATTTAGGATTGAAATCGTGCGGAATATTTCCCCCTTCAAGCAGGATCTGTGGTCAAGTCCAATTCGTTTTGAAAGTTACTCTCCACCACTTTTGCTGCTTACCATCACTTCATGAACGATTTCGTCCTGCGAAATCGTACGCAGTAGGTGTGCGGTAGCGAGCCCCGTAGATAAAATGGTATCGCGCCACTCAGTCGACTGCTGGCCGTCATACAGAGAAAGCAGTTCTGCGACACATTCATGTGCATTTCGCACACTATCTTGAAGTTCTTCCATGGTCGGTTCGTCAGAAGCTACGAGCAATGATGATATGTCGCTGTTGTCTTCTACTGCGACTGTGTCACTCTCAGTCAAACGTAATGATGCCTTCTTGGTGAGTGAGGACGCTGCCTCGTATATTGCTGCTTCTTCGGCATACGCCACTGCCTTGTTGGTTAGCGTACACAAGCGATTTGCTATGCATGCCACTCGCCAGTCATCACAAACATACTCCCCGAAAGCTGGTCTGGTTGCAGTTTCGGTTGTACTGGTAGCCTCTAGGGAGACCTTCGACCATTCTAACCGATCGCACAGACCCAACATCGCAGCACGCACTTTGGCTATGCGCTTAGTCCCGCGGGTGAAGATCTTGATTTCCTCTTCTGTCCACGCAAAAACGTCGCGAAACCGCATGGGTTGCTCAAGTGCTACCGGTATCGGGATCACGTGCTCCGATGGTGCAGAGACCTCAGAGCCCTCCATCTTTGCTGCCAATGTATGGACCATGACTTCGCACAACGTCACAGTAGTCGGGCTTCGAAAGCCACCCTCAGCAGGTAAACGCACCCTTGATCTTTGAACCTCCTTGTGTTCAATAGATTCAGCGTCAGTAGCATCTTGCAAGTCTTCGTCGGCCTCAACTGTGTCTGACTTGAAGTCGTTAGTAGCTTGAACGTGTGAATCCTCTGCGTAATCCTCTAGATCAATTTGACATTCTTGCTCAGGATCGAAGTGAATCGTTTCACGGAGTTCGAGCGACGTCCACCACCCATCGGAACGTTTCTTTCGATTCATCCAGCGAGCCAACATCATTTTGTAGACCAAATCGACCACCGCCCCTAAACTACCTTTGATATTCTTCTCGAGTGCACCAATATCTTCAATTTGCATGGACTCAAAATCGGAAGTGCCTAGTCTAGTCGCTCCCCACACTCGGCCTACATCACGTAAATGGAATCCAATCTCAGCGAGCACATCGTAGCGAGGTATTCGACTGTTGTGCCGCCGAGCCTGTTCTCCACCTAGGAACTGAGGCAGGAAATCCTGTTGTCGCTCACGACGGTCAAAACCAAATAAAACCCGACGGTTATCTCGGTGCCGTCTCCATTCATCGACGTAAACCAGTAATTCGGGTGTCCACTCGTAGCTTTCCTTCAGTAAATAGTCCTCTGAGCTGGCGGCATCGCGACATAACCTCAGTCGTGATCGCAGCTCTGCATCTTCGCTAAGAATCCCACTTGCTGCTTTTTCTGAAATGATCCCAGCATGCACATTGGACTCGGCACATCCAATCGCCATTGCGTACAAATGCAAAACCAAGAAGTGAAAGTGTCTTGCTGCTCTTCTTGCAAAGGCCAGCGTGACTCGCAACTGGTTCCATCCATAATGTATCCTCACGTACAAGTCTCGTGTGTTCCTCAACGCAGAGGACCTTCTCTTCAAGTCTCGAAAAAACGGCGTCATACTCGCCGTAATCGCCGTCAACTTCTCCGATGCCGTCACTTCCCATTGCTCATCCAAATGTTCCGGCGGTGGTTGATACAGCACTTGCAGGTAGAAGAACGGGTTCGTCTCTCTCAACGTCTTCATCATTTCGTGCATCGCAGTCTTCAACGGCTTCAACTCCTCGTCTTTTCCTGCAACTTCCCCCAAATCATCATAAATCCTCCATAATATCATGGGCACCCACTGGTGTCTCGCCGGGAGCTCTTCTTGCTCCTTGATTAATTGCCGACGTTCCGATACAATTGAAGTTGCCTTTTTCAGGAGACGAGGCAGTCTTCGAACGACCTTTTGGGTACGTAAAGTCACTGGTTTTTTCTTGCTCGAAACTTTGGTCAGCAACTTGTCCATCCGCTTCCGTAGGCTCATAACCTGTGGTCTTTCGACGCTTTCCCCGTCCATCTCAGCACCAAAAAGGATCTGGAATTGGGTCGTTTGCTCAATTACCAAGTGTAACCGACTCAATTTATCGGCACGGGATTTCTGAGCCTTGTAGCGTTGCAATTGGCGCTTTAGAGAGCGCTGAGCGGACGCAAAGGCGTCATTTGCATCGGCACAAAGTTGCAGCTTCCGCGCCACTAGTCGTTGAATGGGAGCCTCGTTCTCGCGTTTCCTGCATAGGAACGCAGCATGTTATGGGGTCAGATTGTACAGGAGCGTCTTGGGGGTAAACTGGGGTGGGATTTACCTCTTATTGTGGCGTATTGAAGCCGCTGGACGCGATGACGCGGAGGTGCTGTGGGCGCCAAGAGCCATACTTGCTCTGCGATGGAGGACCGCTGTTGCAATGAAAGCGTAACCCAGTTACGCTTTGTGTGTATTTAGTGTGACAGTTGTGTAAGAACTGTGTGTGGATTGTGTACAGGTCGTGCACTATAATATTATGTAATATTTTGTTTTCTTGCCGATACCCGTATTTTTCGGGAATTCATTTTTAAATAGTTTTCAAAATATTTTCGCGAAATTTTTTTTTAAATGCCTCACATCTTATTAGAATACTGGTATATAGAGCAACACATTTTTAGCGAATTACTGGTAATCTTGATCATATCGAAGTGCAGCAATTCCATGATTCTGCTTTTCAACTTTAAATTTACAGCAGTACCGTCACATTTAGACGCCATAAGTCGGACCACGCGAAAGTCGTCGGATATACCAGTCTCGCTGTGTCCTTGACCGTGTTACCTTCCACCTCGTACACGTACACATTTGTAAAACGGGCCTGGACCAGTTTAATCATCGCAATCGCTAACAGATTCTTTGATTTCGCCAAAAACTTGCCATTCACTATCACGTATCCCGAGCAGTACACACCATCCGCAGACGCGAACTTCATGCCTTTGAAGTAGACGTAGTTCTTGTAGTCCGAAATAACGCCAAATCGGGTCTGAAGTTCGGCACCGGTCGAGATCTCGAAGTTGGTCAGACTGCCTTTAAGAGTTATCGCAGACTTCTCATTTGCAGACGACTGAGTTGCGTTTTGGCTCCATCTCTGGTGGGTTGGTTCCGGATAGAAGCGTCGATAAATCTTGCGCAGTATGGCATAACACACGATCATCGCCAACAGGCTGATCTTAGGGAAAAATGATGCAGCAAGGAACATTCCGTCCTTATCAGGAATCTGAAACGTAGACCAGAAGTCCAATGGGGACATCGCATTAACACTTGGCGACACCTCGGCTTTTCCGAGATGAAAGACGCTATCGGAGTATGTCACAATCTCGCTCAGCACTGCAGGTGCAATCCGAATAAAGCTTAGCCGGTGTTTGTGAATAATCTCGAACAGGAAAATAGCAATCGATGGATCGATTCGTTCGCGCATCACCCAACTTAGAAATGCCACGATACCGAGATAAACAACGAAAACGTCAGCATGAACCAGCTCCTTGTGGACGTGAACAATTTCATTACCGGAGAGTGTTGCAGCATTCGACAACGCAAACTCGTACAGTGTCCAGAAAGAATTGGCATACCACGAAATTATCACTAGGAGCCCGCGAGTGACGAGGGTCGCAGTCGATATCGACGCAAATGGGGCTCCAATCCAAATTTTTCCAATACGAATGTTCTGGTAGGTCACAAGGGATAGTACGATGAGAGAATAAATCGTCTGCATTCCGAAGAAAAAGTGTATTCCATGTACCCAAGCCCACGAATCCGCGATAACAGTCTCGCCGAACCACTCCCAGCGTGTCAACGAGCTCTTTGTATCTGCAGCCTCGAGTAGAGAGTACATGTAACGAATATTCGATTGGACTGCACCATCGTAGAAGCCGCAATTTCAAGATATAACTAGATGGGTTACTGGTTGTGAATACGGATCCTGTGGTATACTGCGCAGCTCAAGGTAACTTTCGTTGGTTATTGCCACGAACTCGTAGATCTCAAACTCAAGTGATCTTTGATACGGATACGTCGGCGCCACCATGTAAAATTGTTCCACACAATCCCCGTCCGTGTCATTAACGACGGTCAGCATGCCTAAGAGAGCTGGGCCCTTCTTATTCTGATCTCGGATCTTGTAGTCTTGCACAGCCAAGGAAACTGTGACCAAATACAAATCACTGGAGTCATCACGCGACCGTACTAAGTTGAAAACTCGCACAAGCGAAGGATCTCCGGACACGAGAGCTGTAAAACTGCAGTCTACCACCACCACTACAAGTTCCAAATTCACGAGAACGCTGGTGTTGTAGCTGGTATCATCAACCATCTCCAAGTAGCCGTGCGTCAAGAAGGCATGATTGTAAATTGCGGAGTTAAAGAGAGGCACTTCCGAGCAATTGTCGATAGAAGTCTTTGAATCAGACTCGAGAAAAATCGCGAAGTCTCGTGGCGTCGTATCCCCGCCTAACACGTCCTGCACCAGCGCACTGTCCCGAATATGACCATCTCCTACATATTCAGCAATGAAGGAAGCCGTAAAAGTTCCAAAAGACTCGGTCGGACTCGACGTTGCGCGTAGGGCTTGAATTGTGCGCCACGTCGCCAGCATAGAGATCTCGATGTACTGAAACGCAGCAGCAAGTACAACTAGCCGACGGACAATATTGAATACTTGCCACTTCGTAAACTTTCCTTTCGATCTCGTTTTTCCGACGTTGAAACCCGCCCCTAGCGTGACTTTTTGTGTTGGTTTGTCTTGTACGACGTATAGTTTTTCGCGACTGAAGAGAGCTGAGCGAACGGAGCGTCTGGATGGACTGTTCCCGTCAGGTTTCGCACGCATCTTCGTAATTGTCCTTCCCCATAAACCTAGTTGGCTGTCGTTTCGCAACATTGCAGACGTGTATCTTCACTTTGAGAGTGAGTTGAGTATCAAGTAGGCTCCAAAATGCAGTCGTGCTTGTCGTGGGCTAAGCAATTGGTCAGTGTCAGGCTATTGTTGCCTAAGTACAAGTGCGCAAAAACGGGAAAGGTTTAAAAATATTATCGACGTCGAAGACTACTATTATTATTGACCCTTTGAGTGATATGAACAACCAAGCGTTTCTTTTAGGTCTGACTTGCTCTTACGCTGATTGGAACAAAAATAGCAGACATCATTGGCATTGCCTAAGGTGTGGCCAAGAAAAAGAGAACACCTGACAGAGGTATCATGCCACCGCTGGTATGAAGTTTTGCGAGATGAAGTTGATAAACCGGTTTATCAAGTTCTTCAGAAAGTCACTTGAGTGGATGGTTGGAAGTTTTACGAGAGGAAGTTGATAAACCGGTTTATCCTGTTCCTCACAAGTCGCTTTTCAAATATTGAACACGGTATACCGTTATTCGCTCCAATACAATTGCAAAACTTGACTTAAACGTCGGTACGGAAATGAAGTCCAAACCCTCACGAACATATAAGGTTTACTTGTTCTTCAGTTTCACGGGGAGCACCGCTTCCTGTTTCCTTCATACCAGCCATGTATCATGCACACCGAAAATCGAGATGTGGTGCGCAGATTTGGCAACTTCGCACCAACTTACCAGTGAAACCACTCCATCTCGCAATATGATTAACCTAACACAAACATAGATTTCACCATTTTTAGTCCAGAATTCTCACGAAGAAACGGACCCCCCCCCCCTGCTCATGCTTCAATTATGTTAACCATTGCAAAACGCACCGCTACGCTAAACCAAACCAAGGTTCCACGAACACGAACAGTAAGCCCAAGGAAAAAGTCGCTCGCGGATCCAAGAAAACGACCGATGCTTCAGCTCTTGCCGGATGGCACTTTGTCGGAGGAGACTGGGGTGGCGGTGGCGACGGTGATGGAGATGGTGGCTGTGATGGCGGCGATTGATAAGTACGTCATGCTCTTCGTTTAGCACAGCACCGTGCTAACTACTAATCAAAAAAATTGCTAAGACTTTATTCGTATATTCTTACATCCGGCTAGGAAACCTTTCTCTACGGGGTTTGTATCACTTGTTTGCTGTTTAAAGGAAAGGAAAGCGCGTTCTAGCATGACAGACCCATACGACGGTCAAACGATCAATTTTCCTGCTTGTCAAACTGAATGACGAATGTTTTAGCCTCGAGGCTTGAGGTAGGAGATTGAATGAAACCTGGCGCTATTGAATCAAATCCCATTTCTCTTTTCGTTCTGGCCGTCATTTCATTACTTTTAAGTAAAAAATATAAAATTTCCACAGGTATCGCTTCTCCTTTTTTCTATCCAGCGAATTCCCTGCAATGAGCTGACATTTCGCTCCTGCGTACTACAGGTAGTTGGGAATCAACAGTGAAATTGGCTTTCTACGCGTTCGACGACGCAACTACCGGTAGCGGTTGGACATCAACGGCGCCTCTCGCAGCGTCACGAGTAAAGACGAGAGAAGGCAGCTTTTAACATTCGTCTTCGCACTATCGCGAGACAGATCCTGTCATTTCGGGCCTACTATAATCGCAGTGAGGAAATTCAACTTAAACGCTCGGTACAGCTTGGCAATCGAATCTCAGCGTAATTGAATGAATGGCGTGAACCCCAGCACGTTAGTTCACTTCAAATGTTACAAGTCGATAATGATTCGGATTCGTATCATCTCATCTCGTTTAATCCTACAGAGCTTAAAGGGTTTTTCTGTATGTTTGGTTCATCTAGCGGTCATTTTCGACTCGTGTGGTACTGGTCTGTGAGTGGATCAGATGGTACTTCGCTTGAGTTGGTCTTACTTTCACAGACTCGTTAATGTGCTGTCAATGCTTGGTCGCCGAAAGATCAGAGCAGAACACTGACGTTCAAACGCCACAGATCCGACCACGTGAAAGTGTTCGGATAGACTAGTCGCGCCGTGGTTTTCACCGTGTTACCGTCCACTTCGTATGTGTAAACATTCGTGAATCGAGCACGCACCAGTTTCATCATCACAATTGCTAACAAGTCCTTTGACCCCACCAAAAAGTTCCCGTTCACAATGACGTATCCTGAACAGTACACTCCGTCTGCAGACGCGAACTTCATTCCTTTGAAATACACGTAGTTATTGTAATCGGAGATCATGCCAAAGCGCGTCTGCAATTCTGCGCCAGTTGAGATCTCGAAATTGGTCAGGTTTCCTTTTAGCGACTGTGCAGTCTCCCCTGCCGAATGACTCTTGCTTTGGCTCGATCTATGGCGAGCTAAATCCGGGTGGTAGTACCGATAAATCTTACGCAGCATGGCGTAACAAATGATAGTTGCCAGTAAAACGAGCCTTGGAAAAAATGACGCCGCGAGAAATGTGCCGTCCTTTTCCGGTATCTAGAAGGCGGACCAGAAGTCTAACGGGGACATGGCATAAACTACCGGCGGGACCCATTCATCGCCGATGAGGAAGACTCGGTTGGAGTAAGACACAATCTCGTTCAGTACTGCAGACGAAGATTTCAACAAGTCGAATCGGTAGCCGTGAATAACCTCAAACAGAAAGATAGCAACGCCGGGATCGATTCGCTCCCGGACAGCCGAGCTTAGAAGACCAACCAGACCGAGATACACGACAAGAACGTCGGCGTAGACCAGCTCCTTCTGGATGTAAACCGTCTCATTGCCCGAAAGAATTGAGGCGTTGGCCATTGCTAACTCGAAGATCGACCAAAACGAATCCACGTACTAGGAAATTAACACCAGAGCGGCTCGTGTAACGAGGGTTGTCGTCGAGACGGAGGAGAACGGATCGCCTAACCAAATCTTGCCTGCTTTAAAATTCTGGTACGTCACAAGACTCAGCACGACAAGGGAAAAAATCGTCTGCATCCCGAAGAAGAAGTGGAGGCCGTGCACCCAAGCCCAAGCATCCGAGTTTGAAGGCTCGCCAAACCACTCCCAGCGAGTCAAGGCACTCTCTGCGTCTGCTTCGTTTATTAACGTGTACATACAGTTAATATTCGCCAGAGCGCCGCCAAAGAACCCACGTTTCCGCGCTGTAACCAGATCTTTTATTGGCGTCATCAGCGGATCTTGTGATACACTGCGCAACTCCAAGAAGCTTTCGTCAGTTATTCCCACAAAATCGTACACCTCGAATTCCAGAGATCTTTGATACGGAAATCATCCCTAACAGAGCTGGTCCATGCTTCTTGTGCGCACGTATCTCGTAATCTTGTACTGATAGCGACACCTTGACCAGATACAAATCGCTGGGGTCACTACGTGAACGTACCAAGTTGAAAATTCGGACAGACGAAGGATCTCCAGCCACCAGTGGCGTAAAACTGCAGTCCGCCACAACTACCACAAGGTCCATGTCCTCAAGCGCAGTGATGTTGTAGCTGGTATCGTTCACCATTTCCATGTATCCATGAGTCAAGAAAGCGTAGTTGTAGATGCCCGATCTGAAGAGCGGTACGTTGGAGCAATTCTCGGTCGAGGTCTTTGTGTCGGATTCGAGGAATAACGTGTAGTCGCGAGGAGTTGTATCTCCGCCTAACACATCTTGAACCAAGGGACTATCGCGAATAAGGCCGTCACCTACATAACCCCCAATTAATGACGATGTAAATACGTCAAAAGACTGAGTCGGGTTGGACATCGCGCGTAGAACTGGCATCGTGCGCCAGGTAGCCATCATGGAGATATAGATGTACAAGAAGGCTGCAGCAATAATCACCAGTCGACGAACAACGTTCAATAGCTGCCACATTGTGAACTTTAGCTTCGGTTTTGCCAGCCCAGTCTTGGATCCCTTCAATTGCGTGAACTTTTGCTTTGACTTGGTTTCCACAATGTAGAGTTTTTCCCGACTAACCACCGACGGACGAAGCGATCGGCCTATTTGTCCCTTCCCCTGCAGCTTTACGCTCATTTTCGTAATCGTAGTTCCGTGCATCGTGTTCTTGCTTTGGTGTATTTGTTAGTCCCGACCGAGAAGAAAGTGGAATGACAGGCTTGTCAAAGGTGTGGAAATAGATGAAGACGACATGAATTGATACCTACGATAAAGATAAAACAAAAGTCCGCCTTGGAGCGCCGAAAGGATGAAAATGATACACGCATGACAGGAGCATATTGGAACTTGGACCCCACGCACTATTTTCACATCACATTTATGTCATTAGGTGATGCTGCAGTATAACCTTCAGGACACGTCGTTGTTGAACCATATCGTACGACCCCATCCAGCTGCGCAGAGCCACTGCCTCTCCACTTGTCTGGGCTGTCTGGCTAGACGAATTTCGAATGGAGATTTGAGCATTTCCGATGGCACAGGGGTGACGCTTTCAAGTATGGACTCACTCATTTTTGGACCGTTGGATATGATCTCTCAAAGTACAGAAACACTTTGGAAAAAAAGAAGCGCCGGGGGTTGAGATGTACTTCATCGACTGTGATTCGAACCGCCAGATGTCACGTTTGTGTTGGACAGACAACCATTTTCAATTTCGATGGAGGACTACTTCTTACAGGTGGGCGAGAGGTTCATGCTGGCATTTATCGGAGGATTGCCATCGTAGGTATTAGGCACGTCGGTTCTCACCAATTTCTACTTTGTGTTCAATATGGACGCCCTCGTATTGGATTGGCGCTGGCACTGTAAAGTCATCGATCACAGCAGCACAATTCAAAGATGCGAATTGCTGTTTAGTATTATGTCGTCGTTTGCAAAGATAAGCCAAGTAAATAAAGTGTTCCAGAGACTAAAGGGTAACCTTTAGTTCCCGGTCCACAGTTGGGGGTGTATTTTATTAATGTTAATTAAGCATGTTGACTAATTTTTCGCATGAGTGGATGACCTGGGTCAATTATGCATCACAAGTTTGCTTCAAACCCACCAGAATCCATCCAGTCGATAGAGTTCATACGTCGTTCAGCGGAGTTCCCTCACTACATCCGCAACACTTCTGCCGATATCGATGTTACCTTGCGACTAATAGAAGCTCAAAACCATCTTCCCGAGTTAGATGTCCCAAGGTTGTGAGCGTATCGAATGGTGTTTGGTACATGTAGCTGCTAGTTTAGCCCTGCTCAGAGCAGTATCATGACATTCAGGCGCCACAGGTCGGACCATGTGAAGGTCGCGGGATACACCAGTCGTGCAGTATCCTTCACCGTGTTGCCTTGCACTTCGTAAGTGTAGACGTTCGTGATGCGAGATCGCACCAATTTCATCAGGATAACTGTCAGCAAGTGCTTCGAACTCAACAAGAATTTGCCATTGACGATCACATACCCCGAGCAGTACACGCCGTCTGCTGATGCGAACTTCATGCCCTTGAAGTAGACGTAATTCTTGTAGTCGGAGATAATGCCGAAGCGTGCTTGGAGTTCTGCACCCGTGGAGATCTCAAAATTGGTCAAGTTCCCTTTTAACGCAACCGCAGTTTTCTCATTTGCAGATTGATTCGTGCTTTGAGTAGATCTGTGGTTCGTTTGCTCCGGGTAGAAGTGGCGATAAATCTTCTGCAAAATGGCGTAGCACATGACCATCCCTAAAAGGCTGATCTTGGGGAAGAACGATGCAGCCAGGAATGTGCTGTCCTTACTAGGAATCTGGAAAGTGGACCAAAAATTTAGAGGGGACATCGCATCAACTGCTGACGTCTTTTCTGCGTCACCAAGTCGAAATACGCTGTTAGAGTAGGTCACAATTTCATTCAGCACTGGAGGAGCAATGCGAATGAAGCTCAAGCGGTGTTTATGAATAATCTCGAACAAGAACATAGCCACGGACGGGTCAATCCGTTCGCGAAATAACCAACTGAGAAAAGCTACCAAACCGAGGTAAATGTCAAGAACGTCGGCGTGCACCAGCTCCTTGTGCATGTGAACAATTTCACTGCCGGACAGAATTGCAGCATTGGACAATGCGAACTCAAAAAGCGTCCAGAACGAGTTTACATACCACGAGATCATCACTAGAAACCCGCGTCCCACGAGAGTTGCAGTCGACACGGACGAAAATGGGTCTCCGATCCAAACTTTGCCTGCGCGGAAATTCTGGTACGTTACTAGTCCCACCACGATCAAAGAGAAAATCGTCTGGATGCCGAAGATGAAATGAATTCCATGCACCCAGGCCCACGAATCTTCGATAAGAGTTTCACCAAACCACTCCCACCGAGTTAACGCACTTTTTGCGTCTGTCACGTCGAGTACCGAGTACGTGGAGTGAATATTGGACTGGGCTTCACCATCGAAGAACCCGCGTTTACGTGACGTGACCAAATGCTTTACAGGCTCTGTAGTCGGATCTTTGGGAATACTCCGCAATTCCCGGTAACTTTCCTCCGTTATCCTCACGAAAGAGTAGATCTCGAATTCCATTGAACGTTGATACGGATACGTCTGCGCCATCATGTAGATTTGCTTCATGATATCTGCTTGCATGTCCTGAATAACAGTAATCATGCCAACGAGAGCTGGACCGTATTTCTTGTACGTCCACACTTCGTAGTCTTGCATGGAAAGTGACACGGTGACTAAATAAACTTTGGTAGGGTCAGTACGCGCCCGTGCCAAGTTGAAAACCCGTACAATCGAAGGATCTCCTGTCTCCAGCTGCGTGGAGCTGCAGTCCACGACCACAACGATCAGTTCTAAATCGGTTAAGACAGTCGTGTTGTAGCTGGTATCCCTCACGATTTCCTCGTACGTGTGAGTGAGGAACGCATGGTTATAAATTCCCGAATTAAACAGCGGCACCTCCGAACAATTTTCGACAGAGACTTTGGTGTCAGACTCGAGAAACAGTGCGTAGTCCCGTGGTGTCGTATCCCCACCCAGCACATCCCGCACCAGCGTGCTATCGCTGATGAGGCCTTCTCCTATGTAGCCAGCAATATTCGACGCCGTGAGAACTCCAAAAGACTGCGTCGGGTTGGTCATGGAGCGTAAAACTTCTATCGTGCGCCAGGTGGCCAGCATGGAGATGTAAATGTACTGGCACGCAGCGGCAATAACCACAAGCCGGCGAACGATGTTGAAGATTTGCCACTTGGTGAACTTTTGCTTTGATTTACCGGTAGATTGTCCGGGTTTAAAGCCCTTCCATTTCCACAATGTGAACTTTCGTGTTGGTTTGGCTTGCACGACGTATAGGTTTTCGCGGCTGAACAAGGAAGCGCGAGCCGAACGTTTCGATGGCCCGTTGCCGTGTGACTGCACGCGCACCTTGGTTATTGGCACCCCCCAGTGGCTGGTCTCCTCATTGGCTGGCATTTCTTGATTAATGCTAGACGGCTTCCTGCTGCGGTTCCTTTGTGAGTGTCCAGGAGGTTCAAAAATGGACTGTTGAAACTCTTGACGAGGGGGGACAGAGAGACTGAGATAACGCACACGACGAAGCTATTGTTGGTGCAGTGAAACGGAATGCTGTGAAAATTCTACGACAACGGGCTTCTCTTTTGCGTTGATTTGATGAAGATGTTCCCCTAGAGTAACTTGTTTTGGTGGAGAATTAGAGCAGGCATTTTGTTTGGGTGCTCTTGGAAGCAAGTCGAAGAATGAGTTGTATGTGTTCGACGAAACGTGACCGAATCGTGGAAGGACCCAAGATACGAGAACTGTACGTTAGGTACAGGAAGACTTAAGACAAGTAGTGCTGCTAGCCACGCAGTGATCGACTTGACGCAAAAGCCCGGGTTAACCCAATCAACAGGGAGCCAATTGCAAAGAAAAGCATGGTATGATGAAGACCAAGGCTCGTCAATTACAATCTACCCGAATCCGAGACTCTACTTTGCCAAGACTCGTTGAGTGGTGCTAAATGAATACAGGCACGTACGATATGTCGATGCTGGAGCAATTCGAACGCCGGATGGCGATGGCGTGGGAAATCAAAGCGAGCAGAGCCACCCAGCCCATCCACTCAAACCCTTGTTTAGCTCTCCCTGAATCAATAGAAACTAACTGCTCTCTCTTCGACGTACACTTAAACAGCCATGTCGCCTTAGTAACTAAAGTCGGAACTTTCAGCGCTGTTAAAGCAGCACCGTCACGTTTAAACGCCACAAGTCCGACCAGAGTAACGTATTAGGATACACCAATCGTGCCGTGTCCTTGACAGTGTTACCCTCCACTTCGTACACGTAGACATTAGTGAAGCGAGAGCCCGTGGCCTTGATCAATGCGATTGACAGGAGGTCTTTGATGCCCACCAGCAATTTTCCGTTAACGATCACGTACCCCGAGCAGTACACTCCGTCTGCAGACGCAAATTTCATGCCTTTAAAATACACGTAGTTGTTGTAGTCCGAGATGAGACCAAAGCGTGTTTGTAGTTCGGCACCTGTTGACATCTCGAAGTTGGTGATGTCTCCTTTCAATGAAAGCGCAGTCTTTTCGTTTACCGACGATCGATCCCCGCTAATCACGCTTGAACGCGTCCGTGTCTGTTCTGGGTAAAACCGCCGATAAATCTTGCGTAGAAGTGCGAAGCCCACGATAATCGCGAGAAAAACGGCGTTAGTGAAGAAGGACGCAGAGATGAATTTGCCATCTTTTCCAAGGGGAATCTGGAAGTCCGTCCACAAGCGTAACGGGGACATGGCAGCAATAACAGGAGCCATTTTCGCCACACCTAAGCGAAAGACGCTATCGGAGTAAGTGACAACCACCTTACGAATTGTCGCGGTTGAAGTGACAAGACTCAGTTGGTCCTTGTAGATAATCTCGAACAGGAAGATAGCAACCGACGGGTCGATCCGCTCGCGAAAGACGGAGCTGAGCAGTCCAACCAAACTGAGGCACACGACGAGAACGTCAGCATGCACGAGCTCCTCGTGAACTCGAACGATCTGAGTTTTTGAGATTGCGCCACCCTTTGCCATGCAGAACTCGAACAGCATCCAGAAATGATTCAAATACCAAGAAAAAATCACCAGAACCCCGCGTGAGACGAGAGTCGCCGTCGATACCGAAGCAAACGGGTCCCCGACCCACACTTTGCCAATGCGAGCATTCTGATACGCCACCAGGCATATCACGACCAAGGAAAACATGGTCTGTAGGGCGAAGAACACGTGAAACCCATGCACCCAGGCCCACGAGTCCGAAATCACTGCCTCCCCGAGCCACTCCCAACGGGTTAGTGCGCTTGTAGCATTTGAATCCAATAGTGTGTACATGTAGCGGATATTGGATTGTTCTTCGCCATCGTAGAACCCACGTTTCCGCGAAGTGACCAACTGCTTCACTGGTTGCGTGACCGGGTCGCGTGGTATACTGCGCAGCTCTAAGTAGCTGTCGATGGTTATGCCCACAAACTCATACACCTCAAACTCAAGAGCTCGTTTGTATGGATGTGTAAGCGCCATGAGGTAGAATTGCCTCATGGTGTCTGCACTCATATCGTTCGAAAGTGAGATCATGGTCAACACGCCTGGGCCTTTCTTGTTGTGCCCGCGAATCTCATAGTCTTGCACGTTGAGTGACATGGTGATCACGTACAAGTCTTCCGAGTCCGTGCGTGAACGCACCACATTGAAAAAGCGCACCATCGCATTGTCTCCCGACTTGAGATTCGTGAAACTACAGTCGACCACCACCACCACCAGCTCGAAGTTGTCGAGCCCAGTGATATTGTACTTGGTGGTGTCCACCATCTCGAGATACGCGTTGCTTAAGAACTCGTGGTTGTAGATTTTTGGGTTAAATTTCGGGATCCCCGAGCAATTCTGGAATGACGTATTCGTTTTGGACTCGAGGAAGAGCGCGTGGTCTCTCGGCGTCGTGTCGCCTCCCAGCACGCTCTGCACTAACGGACTCTCTCGAATGAGGCCTTTGCCCACATATCCGGCGATCAGCGACGCCGTGAACACGCGAAACGACTCTGGTGGGTTGTGTGCCCCACGCAACGCTTGAATCGTGCTCCCAGTCGCGGTGAGGGAGATGATGATGTACTGAATGGCAGCAGCGATCACTATTAGGCGTCGAATTATGTTGAAAAGGTGCCAGCGCATCAACTTCTTCTTGGCTCGGTTGCCGACCAAGTACTGACTTTCGCGAGCCTGCGCCGGTCGGATGGGCGTCCCAGAGTTCCCCACAACGAGTGAGTTTCTCGAGCGTCTTGACTGACCGTCGCCTTGAGCTTTCACCTGAACCTTCGCTATCGACGACATTAGGCCCCTGTGAGAGAATTAGTCAGCGTTGAGAAGACAGCGGCCAGCGTAGCAAGATAAACGGAATGCATCCTCCCGTCCGGTCCGCTCGATGAAAGAATAGATTACATGTATTTTAAAATAGTTTCCAGTCTGACGGTCGTTTCGCTTTTGACGCCAACTTCCACAACCCTACAAAGTGGCCGCCCTCATATTTCATGACTCGTACTGTACGAGTCGTTCAGTACCAATCCTACATGACTCTGATAACTTCTGACAGTGACGTGTTCAATCAGATACATACCTACTACTATTTACTTAGGACTCTTCTTCTTCCTCTTCTTCCCCCTGGACCGCCTCGAACGCATCGTAAATGCTTAGAACCCTCTCGTTGGGCAACCCGAGTTTCGCTAACCGTTCGAACGTACTGTACTTGGCTGCAGCTGCCGATGCCTTGGCGAGCGATGTCTCCGCCCGCAGCTTCTGCAGTTTCGCCTGGCGGATCTTTTGCTTTATCTGATGCTTCTCCTTCTCCATTTGGTGCTTCTCCTTGTCCATTTCGAGGCGCTCTTGGTCGATCTCGAGCTTTTCGCGCTCGAGAGCGACTCGCTCATTGTCGTCAATCTGCTGCTCCTGTGACTGCACGGTGGGTAGAGTGAAAGAGACCTGGATTGGCAACGTGTCGTGCGTTTTCTTGCTGCATTTCGCTGATGGCGGACTCGTTGCCATCGCGGTGGGGGTGTTGATGCTGTTTTTGGCGGGAAATGTGTCACTGTTTCGAGAGTGACAGCGACCCACATTCTAGAGGAACTTCAACTCGTGGTTGAAGCAGAGGGACGCGTGAGAGCGATTCAGTACGATACGACTCAGACCAAGTCGAGCAAGCGGCCTCCAGGTGCGCGCTCACCGTAGTCTCTAATACATGATCTGTTTATAAACATACCGTACCATAACTTACCATAAACAATGATCAAGCAGCAATTCAAGCTTGCGTGACGGCCGAACAAGAGCATACCATAATCAAGCTTCGCCAAGGTTATCGCTCTTATATCTAGTGCCCTGCTCAAATTATCGACCCTTCAATCTTGGCTGTGATCGCAGCACATTCCGACGGAGTTGGATGCATCGGTTTGCTGCAGTTCTACATGTAGTGTGTACGACGTGGCTTCCTTCAGTGGTTCTTGGTCGACACAGCTCGCCGCTTCATTGCGAGTTCTCCTGCTCGTGCGGAGTTCTATCAAGCAGCACACTCCCCAGTAGATTCGTGGTCGCCTCTGCCTGAGCGTTATTCAAACTCACCAACTTCTTCACGTCTGTCGCTTGCTTCTGGAGAAGCTGCTCCAAACTTGTGCTGGGGTCGGTCGAATCGACACATCCTGTAAACGATTCCACCTCAGTCAGCATGGTTTCTCTATAAGCATGAAGGCCGCTCGAAGTGCTACCGCGGGCGTGATGGAGCTTGCCGCAACTGTTTGCTTATCTTTGGCTGGAGGCAAAGGATAAGCTTATCGATCCTATGCACCTAATACGGTAGCATACGAGTTCAGCCTTTGACTTATGTTTCGTGGACAGAGAGTTAAACTCTTCGAGTGGCTCGCAGTAAGTAAGTACATGTACAGTACATGTAACCTACTAAGTATGAATGAGCATGAACCAAAACCACGGTGCGGACGATGAAGGCGGAGCCGCTGAGACTTTGGGACAAGCCCGTGAGATAGTGCGGCACCTTACCGCAGCGATGTGTCGATGTCATCGTCGAACGAACTGAGGACAACAACAATGGTTTGAAGATAGAGCTCGTGCTTACTTACGGTCTT
Organism: Phytophthora podocarpi; assembly: GCA_001314375.1. Taxonomy (NCBI): domain Eukaryota; phylum Oomycota; class Peronosporomycetes; order Peronosporales; family Peronosporaceae; genus Phytophthora; species Phytophthora podocarpi. The sequence continues at coordinate 20,761 of LGSN01000120.1, read as the reverse complement.
GGCACTCAGCTCGACATGATCCCAACATGTATTTGATCCACTCAAACCGTTTGAGTCAAACGTGCTGCGCCCATTGAATGTGGCAGCGGCATGGAGGCGTGCTGATTGCGGCAAGTCCATCCCCGCTTCATAAGTGAAAAAATAGTTTTGTGGGACGAAGCTGCAAGAACTCTCCAAAAGCTCGAGCGTCCATGCAGAGTAGTCACTGCACAGTGTACATCCACCACAGTTCCACGTGGTGTCGTGTAATGGCGACCATGCGGGGCTGGCATAAGTCTGTTTGTTGCGAACAGCAGCTCGTATGATGGTCTTAAATCACAAACCTGTCCAACATCATCATTTCTGATCGCTCTGCATAATAATGCTTCATAATAGGCTACCAAGTTCAAAAGGCAATTCACCCGCCTGCGGTGGACATCCAAAGTCGCCAGATCAGGCTGCAATCGCCATTTCCAGCTATCAACAAGACTGTCAACTATGAAACGTCTCTAGCGTCTCTCACCATCCATCTACACAGTCCTCCCACAGACCTCCATCCACCTACACTCCTCCCCCATTCTCCCCGTCCAAACCGTTTCCCAACGCTTTCCACAGGGTATCAAACCTCCCCCAATCTGGGATGTCGCATTTATGCACCAAAATAGTCTTTGGCTTCTCTCTCAGCAAGCGCTCATTACGACAATCGCACGCAACATACAACCAGTAAGTAAGTGTATACAACGCCACAGCCATCTGGTGCTTCTGCCTCGGTACCAACCTAAAGTCTCTGCACTCTCCATTCGCCCTCTATTAATACCAGGCGATCGATCGATGGGGCATGGGGACGAGGATGAAGGCGGCACGCCCACGGCGCCCTACGCGCTGCTGCAGCCGCTGCCGCTGTCGCCGTTCGTGGACGAGATCGAGGCCGACAGCATCTTAGGGAGCGACGTGGTGGACCTCCACGTGGACGACGACATCGAGCTGCTGAGTCAGGTCCAGGAGGACATCAAGCCGAAGGAAACAGCACCTGAGGAGGACAACCAGGACGAGTACCGCTACGTCCACCTGAACGCACCCGAGAAGAACGCGGCGCTGGGCTACTGCAACAACCTGGTGATCACCAGCCGCTTCACCGTGTACAACTTCGTGCCCAAGCTGCTCTTCTACGAGTTCAGCAAGCTGGCCAACGCCTACTTCTTGGTCATCTCCATCATGCAGACTATCAAGCCTATCTCCAACACGGGCGGCTTCCCGGCCTCATTACCGGCGCTGTCCATCATCGTGCTCATCGACATGTTCTTCGCGTGCATGGAGGACTACAAGCGCCACAAGGCGGACCACATCGCCAACAACATGCCCTGCAACAGGTACGAGCACGACACGCGCTCTTTTGCACCCACCAAGTGGCACTTGCTGCAGGTGGGGGACGTGGTCAAAGTGGCAAATCGAGACCCCGTGCCGGCGGACCTCGTCATCCTCGGAGCTTGTGAGCCCAACCCGACCAACCCCGCAGGAATCTGCTACGTCGAGACCAAGTCGCTGGATGGAGAGACGAATCTGAAGCTGAGACAGGGACTGGAGGCCACGTACACGGCGTTGCTAAGTGATGCGGCGGTGGGGGACGTGAAGGGGACAGTGGTGTGTGAGATGCCCAACAACTCGATCCACCGCTTTAGTGGCTCCATGATGCTGGAAGGGGGCAAGAAGGAGGTCATCACCACCAATGCAATTGTGCTGCGAGGCTCGACGCTGCGTAACACGGAGTACATTTACGGTTTGGTGGTGAACACAGGCCCGGACACGAAGATCATGATGGCCTCGTCGTCCGAGCCCATGAAATGGAGCAACATGGAAAGACGCCTCAACAAGCAGATCCTCTACATCTGCATGCTCATGGTGGCGCTGTGCCTCGCGGGCGCGATCTCGTCGACGATCTGGAACGCTCAAAACCTGGACAAGGATTCGCACAAGGCAGCGTGGTATCTTTACGACGCAGGCTCATCGGCTGTCAAGTCGCCAGTTGGGAACTTCTTCATAATGGTGCTGTACTACTTTTTGCTACTGAACTCGTTCATCCCCGTGTCGTTGTACGTGAGTATGACGTCGGTGAAGTTCATGCAGTCGTTCTTCATGAACAACGACCTGGAGATGTACCACGAAGAGACGGACACGCCGTGCCAAGTGCGCACAATGTCTTTGAATGAGGAGCTGGGTCAGATCGACTACATCTTCTCGGACAAGACGGGCACACTGACGTGCAACATTATGGAGTTCCGCAAGTGCTCCATTAATGGTGTCGCGTATGGCCTAGGGGAGACGGAGGTAGGCATCGCGGCCAGAAAGCGTCAGCAGGAAGAGACACCGTTCACGTCGTCGTTCTACGCTGTGACTCCTGGCGGTGGTTGCGCAGTTCCAATGACGAAAGACCGCGTCGACAATGCACCGGACTCAAACAACCTTCCGACGGATCGTGTGGTGAAGGCCCCGTTCGTGAACTACCAGGACGATTCGCTATTTGACGCGCTGACGCAAAAGAATAGTATGCAGGCGAAGACCATCGGGTCGTTTTTTGAGCACCTGGCTGTGTGCCACACTGTGATGCCGGAAAAAGCCCCTGACAATAGTCTGCGCTTGAGCGCGTCTTCTCCTGATGAGCAAGCCCTGGTTGCTGCGGCTGCTTGCTTTGGTTACAAATTCGTGGCACGTGCCCCCGGTAAGGCGATGGTGGAGTATTTTTCCTGCATTGATCACCCAGAAGATATGATCTGCAATCAGCCAGTTGCAGAACACGCTGTCGGGGCTTACGAAATCCTCGAGGTGCTTGAGTTTAACAGCACGCGAAAACGTATGTCCGTCATCCTCAAGGGGCCAAACGGAGAGCTAAAGCTTTTCTGTAAGGGAGCAGACACTGTGATGTACGAGCGCCTGAGACCGACTAACGACCCGGCTGTCAAGCAGACGCGCAATCTGACGCTGCAGCACATGGAGCAATTCGCTTCTGAGGGATTGCGCACACTAGTGATTGGTGCCACCGACATTGATCCACACTTCTTTGAGTCGTGGGCTATCCGCTACCGTACAGCAATTAATGATATGCGTCAGATTGATCTGCGTCGCAATGGCGAGGACAACGATATCGACCGGCTAATGGAGGAAATCGAGGTGAATCTGGACATCTTGGGCGCAACAGCTATTGAGGACCGACTGCAAGCTGAGGTGCCCGACACTATTTACAAGCTGCGCCAGGCAATGATCAAGATCTGGATGCTAACAGGTGATAAGGAGGAGACGGCGATCAATATCGGCTTTGCTTGCCGTCTATTGGCCTCAGACATCGAACGAATCATAATTTCGGCAGATACACACCCTGACTTGGCTGCTATCATGGACGAGCTGGAAGCTTACAGCCGCGACGACGACAACGAAGACACTCCTGCATCGACACCAGCTGGGGCACCGGGTACGCTTTCAATGCATTCAGAGGCTCGAAGAAGCTCGGTTTCGCACAGAAACCAGCACAAAAGGTTGACTCGTATCGAGAGTATGGCCGAGATGCCGCAACAGGATTTGGCTTTGGTAATTGATGGCGAAACGCTAGAGCTCGCGCTGGAAGAGTGCCCTGAGCTGCTTTTGAAGGTAGCGGAGAAGTGCGTGGCAGTGATTGCTTGCCGTGTGTCTCCTGCTCAGAAGGCGCAGCTGGTGCGACTGGTTCGTGACAACAATCCGGAAATCCGAACGCTGGCAATCGGTGATGGTGCTAATGACGTTTCAATGATTCAAGCGGCACACGTGGGTGTTGGTATCTCTGGTCAGGAAGGCATGCAGGCTGCCAACTCGTCGGACTATGCCATCGCACAATTCCGCTTTTTGTCGCGGCTGCTACTTGTCCATGGACGCTGGAACTACGTGCGCATGGGCAAGCTTATCCTGTACATCTTCTACAAAAACGTGATACTGAACCTGACGCAGTTCTGGTACATGATCTACACGGGCTACTCAGGACAGAAGTTTTTCCTTGAATGGGGACTTCAGGGATACAATCTGCTTTTTACGGCCTTGCCAATTGTTTTGGTGAGTACCTTCGAACAAGACGTGCCAGCGTGTCTAGCGCACAACTATCCCCTGCTTTACCGAATCGGTCAGGAGAATACGAGGTTCAACACGAAGGTCGTGTGGGCTTGGATCTCGTCGTGCGTGTGGGAGTCGCTCATTATCTGTTTCGGTGTCGTGTACGGCATGCAGTACTTGGTCACGGGAGGCGACACGCCAACGATGTGGGTGTACGGATGTACTTCGTTCACGATCGTTTTGATTGTGGTGACGCTGAAGCTGTGTTTACACCAACAGATGTGGTGGCCCATTCACATCGCCATCTACCTCGGATCTTTCATGCTTTGGATCGGCACGGCAGCTTTCATTTCCTACGGTGAATCCATCAGTTCATCGTACTGGAATGGCGTTTTCTCGAATACGTTCCGCATTGATGCGTTCTGGCTGGTGGTTCCGCTACTCGTCGTTGCATCTTTGTCGCGCGACTTCATGTGGAAGGGATACATGCGGATGTTCAGGCCGTCCTACAAGCACTTGGCGCAGGAGGTGAACGCCTATGGTCTCACACACATCGCCGACCAGTTGCTCACGTTCCCGCCCGCAGAGAAGATCCCCGCGGATGCAGCCGGTGGCGAGGCTGGCCGCGTTGCTGTAGGATCTGTATTGACTTCGAGCATGCGGGATACGAGTGTGACCAAGCCGATTGCCCCAGCTGTGGTGATGGCGTCACGACCACTAATCGGTCGTCTTGGAAGCCGCCGCTCGACGACAAGAGGCAGCGCTTTCAGCTACGACGCGGAGAGTGTGATGGTAGAGTCGTTCATGTCAACAGACAGGTTCGCCCGCAATGCGAAAAGAACCAAGTCTATCTTCGAGCGCCACGCGAGTCGCGGCTCGTTGGCTTTCCACCGCCTCCCTTCCGATTCGGACGCCGATCTGGAGGAACTGACAGAAAGCACTCGCCTCGCGCAATCACGCACGGCGCGCGCAGCCACAGATGCATCTCCATCGGCACAGCGGCGGTCAGCAGGCAATATTTTCCGCGGCGCGCGCCATGGACAAGGTCGAAGACGATTCTTCTCCGTGTCGGTCCTATCGCGTAACTCGGATGCTGATGGTGCCAACGTGGCATCTGGTCGAGGTGTGCGCAGTCGACCTTCTATTGACAGGTTAGCCAGAGTGCGCGAGAATGCGACTATGAGCGAAGTTGGCTCCCAGGGCCTAGGCAGCGCCCCCCGCCCATCAACGACTCGCCGGACTCGCGGCTTCGAAAACCGCGCCATGTCCAGCGACGACGTTCATGATCTTGCCCACGGGGACAGTTCTGCCCCGCCGCGCTCTCCTCTTGTTCGACGGTACACGAGACCCAGCATGGTGTCAAACATGTAAGGTGCACGAAGAAATGATCAACGACATCGGCACGCCTGTGAGGATGACAAGTGGAGGTGAAGGACGTGTATTCATTAGAAAAGCAGCAGTAAGCAGCTCGAAATCAAAAACACTTGAACCAGCAGTACAAGTTAGTTGCTGTGTGGCCGAATGGCGGCCAACCTTTCTCTCTTAACTGCGGCTTCGGCTGCTTCGGCTCCGACTGGGGCTGCGGCGTCGACCTCGACCACGACTCGAGCTTCGGCTCCGACTGCGGCTGCTAAAGCTGCGACCTCGGCCGCGGCTCTTGCTGCGACTTGCACTGCGACTGCGACTACGTCCTCGCGTACGGCTGCGGCTCCGACTCCTGCTGAAGCTTCGGCTGTGGCTTCTGCTCCGACTCGGACTACGACGACGTCGGAACGGGCTGGGCGAGCGTCGACGGCCTCCTCTGGACGGCGGTAATGGACTGCGTCGCCCGCCTCGAAACGGAGACGGTGCACGTCGACGGAATGCTGGCGAGCGAGAGCGCGATCTCCCTCCGCGCCGGTTGCTCCCAAAGCTGCGGCTGCGACTGCGGCCTCGGAACGGCGAAGCTCCACGTCGTCCTCGTCCGGCTCGAAGCGGAGACCGCGGGCGGCCACGTGAAGCTGGCGACGGCGACCGGAAGCGGCCGCCACGTCGACCGCGACTTCTAGGAGACAGCGACGAGCGCGTGACAGTGCGACGACTAGTGGGACGTTGGTCGTTCTCGGGCTTGGGGGCGTCCGGCAGCACGCGCAGTTTGTTGCCGTCCAGCCAGCCGTCGTGCATGTGGTCCTTAGCACTGTCCGCGTCCTTCTGTGTTGCCAGAACCACCACTGCACTGGCCTTGCCTCTGGGGACGGCCATGTCCACGCGCACCACGAGGCCGAACTTGCCGAAGATCTCGTACAGATGGTCGGCGTTCACGTTGCGCGTGAGGTTCTCTACGCGCAGCGTCACAGGCTTGGCCTTGGGTTTGTTGGTGCTGCGACTTGGGGGTTGTCCATCTGCAGACGCGCGCGCGTCTAATGAGTAGCAAGAGGGCGAGTGATTAACACAGGAAGAGAGAGTGTTGAGGGGGAGGAGAACGTACTGGACGCGGAGCGAGAACGAGATGCAGAGCGAGATTTGGACGCGGAGCTTTTGCGGACATTGCGGCTGGATGAGCGGTGAGGTGTGGAGCGCGTCGGCGACCGTGAACGAGAGCGGGAACGCGAGATACGTGGCGACGAAGCCATGGCCGCAGACACGCAGGAGCTCCTCAAGCTTGTGATGTCAGGGAATGGATCCCCGGATCGGGATGTGGCACACATACCCAATTGATGTCAGAAGTTGACACGAACGCCGCTAAGTCAACAGATGGCTACTTTTGGCATTTTGGTTCATAAATTTCCTGCTTACCTAGAGGTGTTGTGCTTGATGCACGTTTACTTTTGTATCTGGAAGCGTTCCATCTTGTCGACGAGTTTCAGTTCCTGGAAGGCTCCGACAATGAACTCGCGATAGCACAGAGGGTGTGTGCGTTTGTAGAGCTCACCGATCCATGTGGACGCTTCGTCGGTCTGCTTAGTGAGCGTCTGGCCGCTGTTCTCCGTGAGGTAGAGCGCCTCGCAGGAAAACTTGAGCGCCAGGCAGCCATGCTCCCACGCGCGATTGTTTTCCATCTGTCGACGGCTCAGCATCTCCAGCACCTTGTAAAAGTCCTGTGCGTCGGCTTGCTCAGCCTTGGCGACGTCAATGGACACGGACTTGCCACCGATCTTGAACTTGATCTCACAGTCGCGGTCCACGAGCCCTGCGGTTTCGAATTTCACGGACGTGACAACCTCGTGGCGGTAGTCGTAGCGCTCCGCGAGTTTGCGTGTCGTGGTGGAGTTGCTGCCGCCGATCTTGAGCAGCGCGTGGTTCGTGAACGTGAACTCCTCCTTCGTGGACTGCATCGATAACATGATGCCCTCGCCTGGCAGCAGGTACTGCATGCCCAGACACTGAGAGAAGTCGCGCACAACGTGGCACACGTCGCCCGCGCCCGACAAGTCACCGGCGAGGCCTTTCAACATGGTGTTCGAGGTAGAGTGAAGAAGGTGCGTGAAGCTTGGTAAATTCGTAAGTGAGAGCGAAACTGCCGCAGCAACAACCGCGAGCCGGTCACGCAGGGTGTAGGTCGACAAGGGACCCACAATTCCTGAGCATAGCCTGCACGACAATCGATTAATGATGGTGCACCAGGTTGAACTGCATGCATCCACATCGTGTCGGAAATCCAGCGCCACCCAAGTGTATCCATGTTCTTTGTTCCTGGTCATCATGTCCGCCGTAGTGGTGCTGCAGACAAAGAGGAGATTTTAACCCTCAGCTTGCTCATCATGTTGCAGTCAAAGTGGATACATTGGTGCTGCCAAGCGGTGGATTTTCATCACTTCCGAACTGACAAGAAGTCGCCTGGTCCCGGCTAGAGACTCCGTCTTGTCATTTTCACTTTATCGCGGCTGTTCACGGGGCATTTATTAATCACTACAGCCGGACTTAAACGCCATGTTCAGGGGTTTGACCAAGGATCTCACGGGCTCAGCAGACATCTGCAACACCGCCAAGGACTTGAGAAAGCTGCATGCTGCCTCCTACCTTCTGCCGGGCGAAGACATTCTGTTTGCGTTCGAGTCTGGGAAAGAAGAGTTTGCCTTCACCAATGAAGCTTTGATCATGACATTAGGCGAGAGCGCCACTACCACGCGGAAGCTGGTGCAGCGTTCCACATACCGGGACTGCCTCATCTCTAACGTCCTCTTCGAGACGACTGGCCGTGTGGATCGCGACTGCGAGATCAAGTTCCGCATCGGCGACTTGGACGTGTCCATTGACATCGCCCGAAAAGAAGAAGAGTTCGTCAAGGGATTCTACAAGACGCTGCTACTGCTCGCGAGGGAGCAGAAATCCCGTTCTCGCAGCTGGGGGCAAGCTGAGAAGGGCTTGGACGAAGCTGCGGACAGTCTGAAGATCATGGTGGGCCACGACCTCGTGTCACAAGCGACGGGGGCTGCTGCGTGGCTCGAAAATGCCTTTAATGAACGCAACCCGCGCTGCTATCGCGAAGTTATCACCAGTGCCATGGCACAGACTGTTGTTGAAGGCAAGAAGTAGTAAAGGTGGCTGCAATAACCAGCTATTGCATGGCGAATGCTCATGGATACATTCGAATGCTCATAGCTGCCGTTGTCCGTAAGGGATTTTGACTTGGGTTTTGTAAAGAGGTTGCTGAATGCGGGTCGACTTCAACTGTATCCATTAAAAATGAGAGCGGTTTCCTGATTTCCGCTCTCATTTTGGATTCCGCTCTGGTGCGCGCGCTTGCAATGGGTAACACGAACTCGGCGATCAAGGGCTTAGCGTCGGACTTCGCGGGCACGACGGACATCTGCAACGTTGTCGCGGACCTGTCGAGTACCTGGGCGGCGTCGTACTTGCTGCCAGAGGAGGAAATCCTGTACGTACTGCAGTCTGTTCGTCAAGAGTTTGCCTTCACTAACCGCGCTCTCGTCAAAGTGAGCGCGGAAACGTCCACTACGACACGTAAACTAGTGGAGAGATTTGAGTATAAGAACCACCGAGTGGAACACGTTAAATTCGAGTCCACGGGCGTCGTGGATCGCGACTGCGAGCTCCAATTTAAGATCGGGGAAGAGAAGTTCAAGCTGGATATCGTACGCGAAAAGGAGGGAGAAGTCAAGGAATTTTACAAGGCGCTGCTTCTGCTGGGCCAAAAGCAAGAGGAAAACGAACTGGAGTGGGAACTGGCTAAGCAGGCTGTGAATACGGCGAAAGATACCGTGCGTCTCTCTGATGCTGGCAAACAGAGTCTGAACCAGCAATCCGATGAGACGCTGAGATGGATGAAGGCCCAGTACGAACGTACTCATCCGCACTGCTACAAGGCACTCATCAAGGGTGTTCTTGATGTGGCGCGTGATGAGAGGGAGAAGGCAGAATAGGTCGGTAACCTGGTAACATTTCCAAGACAACGTTCGTGAAATGCAAGAAGTAACTCGGGTGAGAAATATTTTTGAAGGAGGAGGGGGTTGACTACTGTAGTGCTACTATTTTGCTGGAGTATTGATCGCCACTTGTTCGTCACCCACTCCATGATTTTCATAAGTTTTACTTGCATTTCACAGGCGCTGTCTCGGATTTCCACTGCTCGTCACTGCAGTCGAATACTCTGTTGTTGCATGTTGAACCTGACACGATCGTTTTCATCCTTCTGGCTTTCATTCTCCTGAATGACTTCGAGGAACAGCTTTTGAATTTTTGAGGAGGTTCCATGATCTCTGTTGGGATGATGGAAACCGTCTCCATCCGTTGAACGGTTGGGGCAAACGCTCGAGTCGGGGAGTGCTGCCTGCTACCCATAAACTTAGGCATGTTGCTTCGAGGAGATTCTGCTGGCTTGGTGGTAGAGAGGGGGCTCTTGGTACCGTGGTTTGGAGGTATTGTTGCTCGATATTGCTTGTTGCCACTTTCCCTCTTTTGCTGGGCGTCCAATTTCTTGCAGAGCTTCAAGAGTAGTTTCTTCTTGGACACAATTGGAGGAACCACATCTAAGGATACCACCTCTTTCCGATACAAGTTCACAAGCAATAGAGTTTCAGCGAGGCGGCGATATCTTTCCGAGTTGGTTTCCTAGGACCAGTGGCGAAGCTAGGTTCTTGTCATATTCAGCCCACGGACTCATTTGAGACCGAGTACCGGCGACGGAAGTCGAAATAGTGGCGCCGGACTGTTGCGAGGAGTATCTTCCCTTGTTAGCGCATAATGAACCTCGATGGCTTTCAACCACAACGCGATTCTCAAGTTCAATTTGAGCATGATCGTTTTGGGAAACTCGTAGGCCAGCCAATGCTTTCCTCACGTGCTATTGAGCCTCTGCTTGTGCGTATTTGATCCGACTAGGATTCTAGTATTCAAACCGACCAAAATCTCGCAGCAGACTGATTGCCGAAGTACGTCAGCCTCTGGCAGATCTTAGCTTGCGTCCAGATAGAATTTTCTTACCCACCCACTCTTCCTTGGGGCTGCCATTCGTCACCTTACTCTCAAGCAAGGAACCTCATGGCTTAGGACCATAACCACATGAACCACCGCTTGTGTGCGTCATTGAAAACGAACTCTGGCGTCTATCAGCTATCAGCTATCAGCAGCAACTCAAGAAAATATCACCAATCTCAGACGAAAAAAAGGAGAAAAGCGTAAAGCTCCAGAGTGCAAAATCGAAGGCTAAGCACTAGGGACACCACTAAAGTGAATGAGAGGTGGGCTTCTTTCGAACCCTTCTGGCGACGTAAAGAGTAAGTGAAGCGATTTTGCAGAGATTTGAAAAGGTAAGATTCAATTTGGCATGCAAAATACCCTTTTCATTCTTACTACTCTTGCTCTTCTCACACTAGCTCAAACCAAATTGTTTCTACGACACAAGCTTGCTAGGCTCCATACTCGTGCGTTAATCAGTTGACTGGTATTCAGACTGAGAGCTGGCGTAGTGCTCGGACGACGTCGAGCTAACATAGGACGAATCGATTGTGCCACAGGAACTCGTCGGCATCTGTCTGTCCTTCCTTGCCGAATGCATCTGCTCCTTAACCATCTCCATCGGACTCATGGTGCGTGCTTGCTGCAGACAAAGGCCGCAAAATGATACCTTGCGCTGCTCCATCTGGAGGTCCGAGCTTGTAAACGTCAGTTTGCGTTGAATGCGGCATGAGCGGCACAGGTAGCCAACACACAGCTTGCAGGTGCTGCCTTCGCTTCGACTATAGTCTCCGCGACGGAGCTTCGAGATAGGAGTGCAGCATGTGACGCAGATGTGAGCTTTACTCGGCGCTCCCAGCTCCATCGCCATCTCATACCGCTTTCCCAGCAACCAGGAAATCTTCTTCATCTTGCTGCAGTGGGCGTACTTGAGGACAGTCAGATATCCTGTCGCCATGCTGGGAACGACGAGTGCCTTGATCATGTCACCTGCCGGGTCAACGATACCCGAGCCGTACACTTCCACAGTATCCGGGCCGAGTTGTCGGAAGATGCCGCACACTGTCATGTTGGCCCGCACGCGGTTCGGCAGCTCTTTTGTCTGTGGGAAGTTGATCGAGTGGTAGATCTGGCAACCGATGCGCTCCCCGTTCGACAGTTTGACGGTCTTCATGTACTCGATGTACACGTAGTCGCGATTCTTGACCAAGGTCGTGGAAGTGAAAGGCAGATCCAGCTCAATCCACTTGATTGTCATCGAACGGAAAGGGTCTTCCGGTGTGGGCTCCTCAAGCACTGCCAGCACGGCACCACCGCTCATGTCTTCGACGTAGGAGGCCTTGAGCCGCATGGCCTCGAGTGACGGGCTGTACGCGCCGTACATGCAGTCTTCAACGGTGCCCCACGTGATGCCCGTCATAAGGAGACCGGGGTGATCGGAGACCGATCCCGACATCGACGTCCGGATGGGCGGATCGCGCTCCATGTACACGCGCGTGTCTTCTTTCGTCTTGATGAGCTTCCACTCCTTCGGATCGACCTTCGGACCACCGTCTCCGATGAACGCCTCATACTTCAGGACACTTTGATCGAAGAAGTTGTAGGCAAATTCCTTGAGCTTGGACTTGTCGAGTTCCGAGAGAGCAAGATGTCCGAAAGGGTTCACAACGAAGCGGTTCTTGCCCATGCTTGACACGTTCGACTTCAATTCAGGTGGTGGCGCTTGCTTGTGGTCGGACAGGAAATCCCGGAATGAATATCGAGGGAGGGCCCATTCCACCCGTCGAGATTTTGCGGCGACAATGACAAACACGCGAGGCGGAGCCCATGAGGTCCGAGGTCGGAACCTACAGCTGTGCGTGTTGGTTGTCGTTTTCGTGTTCTTATCTTATAAAGAGGAATTTTTGAAATGCAGAAGCAAAGTCGAGTTCGTTTCAACGCTAAAGAGAAATCGCTTCCTCAGCTCTCACCTTCAACTGCAGCTGCACCTGATAGTCTTGAAACGGCTGCCCAATTTACCATAAGCGTGTGCAGCATGTGTGCCTCCGCTGACACTTCCTTCGTGGCACAAGCTGTCCACTCAGTGGGCATTGCTCAAGCATCGTTGCTGTTGTCCGGTTTAAGCCTATCACTCTTGACCAGACCCGCCATCAAGTTCGTGGTATGATTATATAGCTACATGTACTCGAACAGACAGGGGAATCGGATCAGCACGCTGGGACGCTCATCTGTCCTCTGGGGCGGGTGAGTTCGACCAAATGCTGAACTAAAGATGGCATTTCGTCAGACTGCCCTTACCGCACGTGGAGGATGCTGTCCTGATGAGAGGAACACGGTCGAAGTCCGACGCGGCGATTATGCCGTGTCCACCAGTAGGCTCATTTCCAGCTGTGCGTGTACAGCCCCTCTGGCTGAGCTATCTTTTCCGTTAGAAGACGGTCGTCTATTAAACCCTTTGCCAATGAGATGTACATCACCAACGAAGATCGTACGATGCTTTTAGCGAGTGCGTAAGCGTTTGCTATGCCACTGCAGTCCCGACATCCACCACTGATGCGTCCTACGTGCTCATTACAACCGCCCATAAAATGTGAGAGCTGTGACGAGTTCACGGCTCTTACTAGCTTTCGTGCTCCGTTTGGTATCATCGAGACCGACTAACAACTTGATGCGAGATTCTCCTCTTGCGTAATCCATGTAGGACGCTATGTCGACTCGCGTTCAGAGCGGAAGGGTAGCGAACTTGAGAGAACTCACACCTTGAGCCTGTGAGCCCGATCAGACACGAGACCAGCGAAGCCCTCTGTTTTTTAGCACATGGGTAGGCTCCTACCCATTCATATTAAAATAGTTATCCTACCCTACTGACAGCATCTTTCCGTCAACAGCGCGCTATCACAGACTCCCTGGCCGTTAGATAGCCATTCTCCAATTTGCTGGTTTTCCAGCAAGCACACGGACCACCTCCGCCGTACCGACGCTCGGGAAACTTTAGTACTCAGATCGATCAATCATGGGCAAGGACCGCTTCGTCGTCAACCCGTTCAATGAACTCCACCTCTCCGACTCTGACAAGGACAGTCTCAAGGATTTCGGCTACAATTTCATCGACCAGAACGTTGAAAAGTACGAAGCGTTTATCGCGGAAGGCGGCCCGAGAGTGGACCAGAAGAAGTGGAAGCTGATCAAAAACAAGAGTGATACCCGGGTGTACCTCGAGCGCAACCCGATGATTCGGACATCTAAGAACGGCGTCAAGACGGACCACCCGGAGTTCTTGATGACCGGTGTCACGTGGGGGACCGTCGACGACTGCATGTTCGGGGCGGTGAACCCAACACTCGAGTCGATGCGGATCAAGGCTTCGTATGTCGAGGACATGAGCGGAGGAGCCGTGCTAGCCTCTCTGGATGTGCCCACCACCGAAGAGCCCTTCAAGTCCATGACGGTCAAGTGGATGGAGCTCGATCTCCCCTTCGCGTCGACTTCGCTTGTGAAGAACCGAGACTATGTTTACCTCGAGTGCACGAAGATCGTTCGGCTGTCAACCGGCGAACGTGTTGGTGTCATGATTTTCCACTCGGTGAACTTCCCACAGACGAAGGAGTTGCCTAGTCGCATTCGAGCGAACATCACAGTGTGCTGCATCTTCCGCCAGCTTGGGCCAGACACGATCGAGGTGTACGGCTCGGGCATCGTGGACCCGGGTGGTGATATGATCAAGGCGCTCGTGATGCCTAGCATCGCTACGGGCTACCTCACAACGCTCAAGTACGCGCACTGCAGCAAGATGAAGAAAATGACGTGGATGCTGGCTAAGCGCTACGCTATGGCGAATGAGCTGGGCACCCCGGCCCGACCAAGCATCTGTGTCACTTGCACGACCCCCATTTCAAAGCTACGAATGGGAGACTACGGGAAGAGCGAAAGCGGCACGTGCAAGTTGTGCGCCGGGTACTTGTGCCGTTCGTGCAGAATTCAACGCAAGTTGACCTTTGTCGGCTCCGACCTTCAGCTTGAGCAGCGCAAGGTATCTTTTTGTGGACTATGTCTGCAGAAAGTTAGAACGATGAGTCCGATGGAAATTGCGAGAGAACATGCCGCGGGCTCTTGTAAGCAAGTGGTTTCTTACACGGGGATCGACTCGTCCGCTACCAGCACGTCGTCTGACTGACTGGAACCCCCCACAATTTACGAAGAAACGACCTCAAGTCCGGTTTTTCCTTCTTGGCTCTTCTGAGTGTTAGTGATCGTCGATAATGAGTTTTGTTCTTGATGTTAAGCAGCACTGCAGTGAAAATGCATTGGTTTGGTAAAGTACATAACTTACAATGCTGCTTTCTTGCCAACACAGTGTTTTTATTAATAGTGCAAAGTGTAGCAGCATGGGTTTTCTTCGCCTTTCGGCCCATCCATTTATTTGTACACGACTCGTGTTGGGGAATCCTCGATCCTCGGGGAGGCTCACAGGTTGCAACACATAATACATGTAGAAAGTGCTGCTCACTGTGAGTGACAGTGAGACCTTCGGCACCTTGAGATTCTCTTTAGATTGGCTCGTACATGCACTTTCGTGGTACTTCGACTACAAACCTTGAATGCAGATAGAGAACCCGGTCATTTGCCTCCGTGCGAGGCGGTCCAGTGGGAACGGTGGATCGACTGACTCGACAGCACCCCGACATGGGGGTCACACAGCATCATTGTGATGTGATCGTCGCTGCAACTGCAACTCGAGAATGTCCAGCATAACTTTTCGTCACCTTCGTAACTCATTTTTTCGAGTTAAGGCATCAACACTTCCATTGCCGGCAACATCTGCAGCGTCACGAAGTGTACGCATTATTTGATGGTCGACAGAGACAATAAGTTGCTGCGTCTTGTGAAGACCAGTAAGTGAGCCGAGCCAGACGAGTCTGCACCGAAAAAAAAGTCAATTCACATCAAATCGCCAGTGAATCGGCTCGATGCAACGAAGTCCCGCTATTGTGTCAACTTTCAAATCCTGGTGTGCGTTCCATCATGACATCAAGGTGAAGGGGGCAGTGACAACTCCACCAAATGCTACATAATCCTATTGTATTACCATTCATGTGAGTTATGGGTAATTTTGACCCGTAATACATTTAAGTTATGGGTAATTTTGGCTCCGCAACTCGCGGTCTTATCAAAGAAGGGGTCAAAACCAAGGTTAATATCGATGGGACAAATCCATGTGCTGCCCCTGCCTGCTGGTTGGATGTGTCTGCCACCTGCTTCTCTCTCTCGTAAGTTTTTAGTGTCGTTACAGCACCACAATTCTTCGATCGTCGGGGTAAATCGGATCTGTCCGACAAAAAACATGCTCTTCCGGTCCTGACCCGATTAGCGCAACCAAAGGAAAGCACTGCAAAGCCAAGTTGCCCCATCCCGCGCGCATGGCTGACGCCAAGGTCAAGCACACTCGACAATCCTCTGGCTCCCAGCACAGCACTGTACCGCGAGCGTCGACACCACACATTTCACAACATTCCATCATGGGCAAGGAACGTTTCATCCCCAGTCCGTTCGGCGAGTTGATTCTGTCGGACGCCGACAAAGTGGCGCTCGAGGACTTCGCCTACAACTTTTTCGACCAGCCAGTTGCCAAGTATGAGGACTTCATCGCCGACGGCACCCCGAAGTCAACGAGCGCGACTGGAAATACATGAAGTCCAAAGAAGGCACGCGCGTGTATGTCGAGCGTAACCCCATGGTGCGAGAGTCTCAGATGGGGTCCAAGGCTACCGACTATCCGGCGTTGCTGATGACTGGTACTACATGGGGCACTGTCGACGACTGCATGTTTGGTGCGGTGTCTACGACTACTGAGGCGATGCGCGTCAAGGCCTCTTACGTCAAAGACATGAGCGGCGGGTCGGTGCTGGCCGTGCTGGAGAAACCTACAGCTGAAGAGCCCTTCCGGTCATTGACCGTTCGGTGGATTGAGCTTGACCTCCCGTTTGCCTCCACCCCTTTGATCAAAAACCGCGACTACGTCTATGTCGAGTACATGAACATGGTGCATTTGTCCAACGGCGAGCGCATCGGTTGCCAGATTTACCACTCGGTCAACTTCCCACAGACTGGAGAGATTCCAGGCCGCGTCCGAGCCAATATGACGGTGTGCGGCATCTTCCGACAGATTGGTCCCGACCTCGTCGAGGCGTACGGTTCTGGTATCGTGGACCCTGCAGGTGATATGATCAAAACTCTTGTTGTGCCCAGCATGGCGACCGGTTACCTGACGATTTTGAAGTACGCGCACTGCAGCGAGATGAAGAAGATCACGTGGTTGCTGCGGAAACACCACGCCACGCTCAAGGAATTGGGTCGCCCTAACCGACCACCCGTCTGTGTCACGTGCACGACCTCCATCTCGAAGATCAAGAACGACGTTCGCAAGAGCTCAGCACACACGTGCAAGTTGTGCAGCGGCTATTTGTGCCGCTCGTGCCGGGTTCAGCGCAAGGTGGCGATTGTGGGCGTCGCAGGGTTTCTTGACCAGCACAAGGTGACGTTCTGCGGCCGCTGTCTGCAGCAAGTACGGGAAGTGAGTCCGTTGGATATCGCCAAGGAGTACGCCTCAGGCTTTGGCAAGCAAACGATCTCCTTCGCGAGCATCGATTCGTCTGTATCCAGCTCCATGTCCGACTAGCAGCAGCGCCTGACAGCAGCAAACCAACCCGCTCGAGGTTGGCAACATCTATTGGCGGTCGATAGCGGCAAGTAGTGTGCAGCAGGGCTGGAAGACCGCCCACCCTCTTTGTCTCGATATAACCCCTCCATTTGTTTAAAGCAAGTGCGTTCAACACCTTACGGATACCTTTTTTTAAACTTTGTACTTAAAAGTATAAAGCGTGCAACACGCAGCCTCGGGCTTCCTAGATGTACATATACCCGGTACTTGCAGCTTGGACTTCGGAACGCCAAGTTGTATTAATAGTTCGTCTGCGTAATCGTCACCTCGAATAGTGGTCTCCGTGATAACGCCCCCCTCAATGTTGGTACGTTGTACCCACCTTGATTGGTAAACCCCTTAGTATGGAGCAGTTCCTCACTTTCCAAGAAGCTTGCTGGGGCTGAAGTGGTTTTATAGCCCCACCAAGTCAAAGTCTCAATTCGGAGCAGGAACTGGACTCGGTCTCCGCTAACTTCCACGAGCTGCAGAGTCCTCGATAAGGGTCCACAATAGAAGTTCAGCATGTCGCCAAGCCAAGTCCTCTAGACTCTGCCAATCTCTTGTCCATCGCTACAATTTGGTGGCTGCAGCCACTGCTGGTGGAAGGCTACAAGGCCCCGTTAACTGAAGACAGTGTGTGGGAGTTACCCAAGAAGGACCAATCTCGACGTCTACAAGGACAGTTCGACGCCTCATGGACCGAACATTAAGAAAAATTAACAATAAAAAACCCTATCGTCCTAATGTTAACGTGGCGCTGTGGGAAGCCACGAAGGACAAGATCGCAGTGGCCATGGGCCTCTATCTAGTGAGTGCGACACTTACACTCGTCCAGCCGTTCCTGATCAAGGCTATTCTGGAGAATCTCGAGGGGGACGACAATATGTTCGGCATCTCTTTTGGATACGGACTTGCGGTGCTACTAGGCTGTGTGGCTTTTGTGGCGCGACAGCGATCAATTCGGCGCAGTTTTTGACTGCTAGAGCGGGCTGCAATGCCCGGATGGTGGTGATCAACAGTGTGTTCCAGAAAATATTGAGACTGAGTGCCACGGCGAGACGCACCATGAACAGCGGGGAGGTGGTGACTCTGGCTGGAGTGGACAGTAAACGCGTCATGGAAGCGTACACGATCGGGTTGTGGTGCATCATCTCGCCCATTATCTTGATCGCGGTGTGTATTTTGATTGGGACGCAGATGGGGGTGTATGTGGGTTTGGTGGCCGCTGTCACGAGTGTGGCGATCATGTATGGAGCTTTCATGACGTCCAAGCATATTGGAATTTACAGACGACGGATTTCTAAGATCAGTGCGAACCGTGTGAAACTAACGAACGAAGTGTTGCTGGGTATTCGAGTGATTAAGTTTTATGCATGGGAAGACTCGATCAATGAAACTATCCGGCAGATTTGAGACGAAGAAGTGGTGCTCATGAGGCGCTATAACTATCTGCGCCTGACCAACGCAGTGCTCATGTTCTTGGCGCCGACGATTCTGAATATGGTGTGCTTTATGGTGTACATTTTACTGGATAATACGCTGGATGTCGCGACTGCTTTTGTGATCCTTGCACTCACAAATGCTTGTAAGATGGCCTTCAGTATTTTTGCCAACGCTTCCGTTGCTGTGTCCGAGGCTATCACTTCAACTGGTCGTTTATCGGATTTCTTAGTGTCTGGAGAGGTAGAAGAATCCCTACATGAACTCAATCTGGACCATGATAAAGCAATTATCTCTTTTCAAAACACAGACTTCCAGTGGGTCGAAGATACGCCGGTACCGACACTTTCAAATATTACGTTTACACTGCAGCCTGGAACTCTCACCGTTGTCGTTGGTCCCGTCGGAAGTGGCAAGTCTAGTCTCGTCAACGCCATCCTTGGAGAAATGC
Source organism: Phytophthora podocarpi (assembly GCA_001314375.1). Taxonomy (NCBI): domain Eukaryota; phylum Oomycota; class Peronosporomycetes; order Peronosporales; family Peronosporaceae; genus Phytophthora; species Phytophthora podocarpi. The sequence goes on along the minus strand of LGSN01000120.1, from coordinate 1,724 downwards.
ATCAACTTCGTGGCACGCGCGTAGTTCGTGGTGATGCAGCGTATGCGAGTCAACAAGCGTGGATTCAGAACCAAACAGTGCGTGATAACATTATTTTCGGTGAGTCTTACGATGCACAGCACTACCGACGCGTAGTGAAGGCGTGTCAATTGTTGCCAGACTTCGATATGCTGGAGCAGGGCGATCAGACTGAGATTGGCGAGCGTGGAATCAATTTGAGTGGCGGCCAGAAAGCTCGCGTAGGTGTGGCGCGCGCCATGTATCGAGCTCGCAACTTTGATTTCGTAGTGCTGGATGATCCTCTAAGTGCGTTGGATGTTCATGTGGCAAATGCAGTGTTTTCGGATGGCCTTATGGGTATCACGCAGGGCTCGACTCGTTTGTTGGTGCTGAACTCGCACTATCATTTGCTGCAATATGCGGATCGTGTGTTAGTGATGTCTGATGGGCAGATTGTGGGAGATGGCACTTTGGAACAACTTAAAGGCGAATTTGCATTTCTTGCTTCGTCACCCCGCGCCAAAACCCGTGATGATACAGAATAGTCTTCTGGTTTGGGTGAGCATCCAACAAACCAGCAGCCATCTATCGAAGCAACGTTGACTACAGATGAAGGAAGAGAGTCAAAGATGAGTAAGACGCCGAAAAAGTTGATTGTTGAAGAGGACCGTCGTGTTGGCTCAGTTCGGATGAAAACGTACGTGAACTACTTGGCTGCGTCAGAGTGGAATGGCTACGTGCTGACAGCCACAATCTTCGTCTTATTCACAGTCGCCCAAGTTGCGCTTTTCTTCTGCGATTGGTTTCTGAGTCAGTGGTCAAAGCGGTCTGTGGATCTCAGCCAGAAGAACTCAATGGCTGTCTATGTGGGAATTGTCGTCGCTGCTTTGGTGTTGACTTTCATCCGGTGTGTATACTACATGGAGATTTGCATGAGATGCTCAGGAAAGCTTCACTTCAACTACATTCGGAAAGTGCTTGGAGCTCCAGTGACGACTTTCTTCGACGTGACTCCGGTCGGCCGGATTCTCAATCGGTTTTCGCGAGATCTCGACCAAGTTGACAACCCATTGCCGTACTTCAGCTTGTAGATGATGCTTTACATTTTTCAAATGGCCTCGGCATTTATGGTGTGCGCGGCGGCAGACGTACGTGCTCATCTTGTATCTTCCTGTGGGATACGCCTTCATGTTCGCGATTAAACTCTACCAGTCCTCCGCCCGAGAACTAAAACGCTTGGACAGCATCTCACGATCACCTTTCCTGAATTTGGTATCAGAGACGATCTCTGGTATCGAGACAGTCCGTTCATACAAAATGGTTGAAAACTTCTCCGCTCATTGCGAAGAACTCTTGAACAACAACGCCAAGTTCTTTCTTTTGTTTCAATCGGCGTCTCGGTGGTTTGCCATGCGTACAGATTGGCTCGTATCTGTGATTATTGCCGTTGTAGCAATTCTCGCGATCGCTACAAAGTCGAGCTTGGGAGTTGCCGTTGCAGGTCTTGGACTAACGTACGCTGCGCAACTCACATCCAACTTTCAACGAATGACTACATTGACGACACAAGTCGAGAACATCATGACGTGCTTTGAGAGAATTGCGCACTACAATTCGCTCGACGAAGAAGGATACAAGCGCGTACCAACCAACAAAGACGCACTATCGCCTGCTTGGCCTAAGGCCGGCAACGTCATCTTCAACAACGTCTCCATGCGGTACCG